>BSBK01001695.1:2475000-2635000 GCA_027943335.1 Chamaecyparis obtusa
TTTGAAGAGAGGAAATTACCAAACCAAAGAAAGTGGCAAAAGAGAGCATGAAACTCTTTCATAAAACTAGAATGAGTCCCAAATTAAATAGGAGACTTCACTTCATAGTATTTGCAGACTTCACCAAAAATCCAACACAGATTATTCACTTTATACTTCACTTTATGCTTCCATACTCCACATCTTCTATAATTGAATTCAAATGTAATTTAAGTACCGCATAATAATGAAGATATATTCTCTTTATTCTAACCCTTGATTTATTTATGAATAATGTTTGCATTGTGATCTAATCTTGATATATGTGTGTGTGTGTGTATGCACGCATATGTTTCTTATGTTATGATTACAGGATTCAAATCTAGGATCACACTATTTGAAGAGATATGACTTGGTAACTTGAAATTCTAACCCTAATTTGTTGTAATTGTGATTCTAGGGCGAAAGTCTAGAACAATTTAGGAAGGGGACTGTGATTATGTTATACCATTTTGGGCAATATCGATTGGGTTATGAAAAGGCATGAATTATATTAACAAAGGCAGCAATTACAATATCTATTGTTATGCCTTGAGATGGCAGTGATTATGATAAGAAGACTAATCAGTATTTCTTGATTACCAAACCATTGAGAAAAGATGTGTCTCATCGAACACAAAGGGATGCCATCCTTTCAGTTTGTAAGGTATAAGAGGAAGATCAAACACATTCCATCAAACGTCACTGTTTATCTCTTATTTATCCTTTATCGGATCTGCTCGTAGAGCATCTGCCCTATTGGCATAAACTGGTTGCATAGTTCAAAAGTGAAATCAATGGCAACACCATTGTTGCAAGTGTAAATCAATCATATCAGAATCAGCACCATTATCCTTGTTGCAAGAATATATCTACAAATCTGAAACAGCAACATATCACTATGAGCGATATTATCATACCTATACATTGCACGTATCTAAGGACTGAGAACAGAGACAACAATCTATTGCTATAGAGGATAGGAAGATAATTTAGCATACTCTACATTGTCCAATCAGAGAAGGCTAACATACATTGCACATCAAAATCATCCTTTGCATAATTATATCAGTCATATCAGATATAACAGAGGTAATCTTATCATTGTGAATTGCATTAAGTGCAGATATATAGATCAGATCATCTGGTATACATCTAATTGTTCAATCAGAGAGAGCAGTGATCAGCATATATGTATGTGTGTCTGTGTCAATAAGTGTGCGTGTATCTATCCTATGAATTGCATAATTCAAAGTGGTACCATAGATCAAATTCACAGTAATATTTGAGACTTAAAGGAAAGAAGTCTCTTGTAATTGATTTTGCAAGGTAATTGTCCCAATTTCATAAGATATCTCAAACGGGGAAATTACACTTTTGCACACAAAAATTTGTCAATTAATTGGTGGAACAGCCTTCCAGGCATGATGAGGCCAAATTATTTTGACTGGAAAGCTGCACTCCTCACAATGTAAGTTTTTCTAATATAATATTGTTAATTTTTTAATAGCTAGATTCGGATTTGAAATGACCCTAACCGGCCATTTACTGATTTTTACCAATAAATCTTATGCAGATTTGTAAACCAATAAAACATGCAAATAACCATTGAACCAATAACAATAACCAGCAGATATATTTATATAACTAGCAAATACATTCCCATAAAATAACTCAGAAATATGGTTTTGTATTATACATCAGCAATACAATAACCAAGAATTATAATATCCAATCTGAAATATAGCAAAGAACAGTAAGACTGGATGAAAGGAACCTGATAAAACAATGGCAAACTCTGAAGTGAATCCGCATCGGGATGAATCGGGTTTCCGTCCAATCCACCAAGAAATGTTGAAGGTTTCCATCCTCAGATTTCTTATTCGATAGCTGAAGCTTCTCAAATTCTCAAGGAGAGATAAAAATCCATAAACTGAAGCATGTTGAAATGAGACTCTCAACCTCCTCTTATGGCTACAGTTGTAACTCTTCAGTTTCCCCACTATGACTCTTCATATTCCCAATTTGTCTCTTTATAATTTCACTTTAAGTCACTTTTAAATAAATTGACCGTTGAGTTATAAAGTGAAATAATAAATAAAGTGAGGAGTCTTCCGTCATTAAAATGGAGGTCCAAATGAGCTCGAATGCCGACATGTGATAGTTCGCCGAAAAGTTCTCGGTGAGATGCTCCAAGTCTACTGCTGAAAAGCCGAGAATTTTGAACCCTGTTGACTTACTATAAATAGTAAGTACCCTGCAAACCTGCGGAAACTGCTCCGATTGGCCTAGAACTGAAACTGCCTAGGCCAATTATCTCCTGGAGCACTGCCACACCACGGTTAGCCCTCCAGATCAAGGTAAAAAGGCTAACGACATGGCTCAATATAATGTGCCCCAAAAAGGGGACATTACAATCATCCCTTCCCGGAGACTGTTTGCCCTCAAGCAATCAATATCTGCATGCTGAGACCATATACCTGGATCCCAAACCAATCTCAGGGGAGCTGCTCCACCAACCTGTTGTGTATAACTGACATAGTCATTAGGCTCCGATCTGTGCAGCCTCTCACTCCAGAACAAAACAGCAACCAAACTAAAGCTTGACTCCCAAGTCACTGCAGGATCAATGGTGCCAATCTGCCTTGTGCTGCTGTCATCTACAAGTAAGATCTCAACCCAACAGAGAACCTCACTCCAACTGGGACCTCCCTCGCCCCTACGGTCATATGCCGAAGAAAACCAAATCTCCTGCCGATCGACTCCAAGAATGAGAACCAACCGTGAGTATGCCTCTCCTGAATCCCACAAGCAAACGAGCCATACATCTCCCCAACTGATTGAAATATCTCGATGCTCATTGTCCATACTGAGTGACATACCGGAAGTCTCCATCTGCCATAAAGCTACCCCTTTGATCTGTAGTCTGAACCAAAAACCACACTGCAGAGACAAACTGTCAAAACCGCCGGATAAGGCTTCCACCAGCGATGCACTGAACAGCTCTACTGGAAACCCCAAATCAACATAAGGACTCCTTGACTGTCTCTCAATACCCGGAGTCATAAAATGTATACCATTGTGTGAAAAATTCACACCAACCAGCATAACCAGCATCCAAACTAGATAACCCCGTACTGAATAAGTCCTCTCTAATCAACATCATCACCGAGTGGTAGTGTAAGAAAAGACATATCACTCATCATGCCACAAGACATAACTACCTCTCCTGGACTGCGGGTACACAAACCACACTGCTCGTCAACTGAGCTCATCCCGCTACTCCAACCTGGTGACCAAGGCTCACCTCTGATAACTGCACCTAGGTCCCAGACCTGTAACTAACCTCATCCCCATCCTAGGAATAGGAAGTATCTCCCTCATCTATCTCAAAGAGGGGATTGTCAAATGTCCACTCGGCACCCATCTCAAACAAGGAGTTATCCATCTTCTGAAAGTGATCTAACTCATCAAGAAACTCTCGATGACCCAAAGATCTTCAACAACTGTCCAAGTCATAGGTCTGTTGCATGCTGTCAAGCTCCTGAATCACCTCCCGATAGAATTCAGACCTATCCCTGTCATCCTGCTCCCTGAGCTGGCTAGAGACCACAATCTGATTTCTCGCCTCCTGTAGAGCAATACCAGTATGCTACAAAGTGCCTTGAGTAGCACTAAGCTCCTTATTGAGCTTATCGACCTCAACCTCCTTATTCCTCAACTGCTCAGCATATGTCCCAGCAACCTGTAACAGGTGGTCACGATCTGTAAGTAGTCTCAAATATTTTGATTTCCAATCCTCAAATGCTGTCCTGACCCCCTGTAAATCTGCAGTAAAGGATTCAATCCTTAGGCCATCTTGCCCTTTATCCCTCTGAGCGGTCCTGTACATATCATCAATGATCTGGTGAGTGCTATCATGGTGAACTAGTGCTGCAATAATGGCGTCATCACTAACTTTCAGTTGATTCTTTAAGACACTTATCATCAGTGCCATCCCGAGAGGTACTGCCAAAGGGGTTATCCATATCAATGTGATGCAAAAGTGAAGTGTTGCTAAAGAAGTCACATGATTCCTCATTATCGGAATCGCTGAATGTCTCCAACTGGTTACCACAACCTAAAACCATGGAGTTATCAAACTCCGCCATCAAGTCACCGAAGTAGAGTTCTGAATACTCACCACTATGTCCTGAAAGTGGGGTAGTCACAGCTATAATGTCTCTATCACTAGGATGCAATTTATCTTTCCCTTGATCAATATTGCAAACATGCCCCTGTGACCAGCCTTCTTGGCATAAGTAACAAATCTGCCTTGCACTCACTGAGTCCTGGCCTATCAACGGAGATCCTGCAACCTATAAGCCTAATGATGCTCGTTCATTTTTAGATAATGAACTCATGAATCTTTCAGCCTGAAGCTTAATTAATTCAGCTGAGTTCATATGTCATGGGTGCGCTCCTTATTCCTTCTCTCCATAATGCCAACAATTCAGATCGCAATTGTTTGCTTATGTCATAGTCCTCACCTAAGATCAAGGATAAGATAGTCACTGTGCATGACTTCACCCCATCCGGATGACACTCCCTGTAATTGTCTAGGAGACACCGAAATAATTGTCGAATCATTTCATCATAACCAAGATTCAGCATGTGACTGAAGACTGTAGTGCTCGCCATTAACTCCAAGACTTTCAATTGCTTCCCGAAGGTAGAACCTATGTCATCTCTCAGTCCATTTAAATTGTCAACCATCAGCTGTAACACCTGTCTCCAAATGTGCTCGGTGTAAGGAATAATAGGTGTTGTAACACGAGTGATCTCACTGAGACATGAGGCGACTACAAGCCTAACATCTCGAAGTGGATGACACATAAATCTGCGTTGCACTAAGGCAACCATTGTGGGATGCATGGCCCAATTAAAAAGTCTACAATCAGCTTGATCTATCCTAGATAGATATGAATTTATTTCATTTAGCTTGGCAAGCATACTTACCGCAATTTTTTGCTCCTCCAATTGCCACCCAAGGCAACATAATTCATTCTCGATTTCCATTTCTTTCCAGATATCTCTTAGCTGGACACCGTAAAACATGTCATTGAATTCCTTAGAGAATATTGGACTTTCCAAAGACTCCATGAATAAGTTTTCTCCAAGTTCATGCCAAAACTGAATCGCTTTTTTAACTCTGAACCGCTGTCTCCACAATAATTAATCTGATGATCCAACACCTCTTGTGCAAATTCAAGAACGTAACTAAGCGCCCTGTTTAATGAAATTGTATTGAAAATAAAAAGAACGCCTTCAGATGTCCTACTTCTGTTCTAATTTTCTGAGATTCCTGAACGAATTCAAATCAAAATCTCTGCAAGTTGGATTCTGAATTCCAATTGCACCTCAATGCTCCGCACATCTGTTGTATAGTGTTGTAATGATCTCAACCTGTTCTGACTCTCTCAAAGTAACTGTAGAGTGTTGTTATAATTTCTAAGTATAAACAACCGATTGTATAAAAATTTGGAAGTGTTGTGTTGATCTGATATGTATTTCTGAATATTCAGTTCACTATAGTCATCTAATTCCAAACTGTACAGTACTTAGCTGTTTAAACCTTATGTGCTGGTGGTGTTCACACGACTAAAGATATTGTTTGCATCTAGGATCCGTTAATTTTCAGTTACCAAAGTTCCAAACTCCAGGTCAGGCAGAATGAATGTGTTGCACAGATGAATGGTGCCTATTCCAAATACCATCCTGTGGAGAGCTGCCAGTGGTTACTCATTTCGACAACCCGCCACAAACTCAAACTTACTAAGTCCAACCCATGAGGAATCTCCAGCTCGTATCAATGCTGTTGTAGCAGCTCCAAGCCAGGCGGTTATGCCGGACTTACTAAGGCCGTGAGCTCCAAGAGTGTGGGTGGCCAGTCGCGTGAGCCCGAGTGGGGACCGGTGTGCTTACAACATACTAGTGTCTGAACGAAAACCACGCCAATGCATCCAAGTTTCCCTGTCGAGCACACTACTTGTGCCGGTTGAGATGCACAGAGTTACCTAGCTCGGCTGGGCACAGTTCGTGACTTGAAGACGATCAGGAGAAGTGCCGAGAATACTTCCAAGTACAGCGATATATTTCGAATAATCACAAATCAAAAATCCTCCAATTTCGAATGAGAGTGCGGGAGTCTTTACCGCATGCAGCTAACTGAGAATGCAGTCTCCTAAGGAAGGTCTACAACCATCGTGCCTTCATTGATACTTTTGCCAGTCCTGGTAGTGTGTTACTAAGTAGCAAAAATTCAATTTTTTAACCACAATCTACTCGATATTGGAATAGCGTACTCCAGGCACTAGAGTCACGGTTGCATAATAATGAAATGCTCCAAAACTAATCACGAAACAACATGAAATTTCTCCACCCCTGCTCACTTGAACAGACGCATTAACTCTGGTGTGTAAACTTCAATACACACAACACCATAGACGAGCCGCCTTAGTAATCTCCATCTTCGTTGAGCAATCTAGGCACACGTAACAGTCCTAGCTATGGTGGCGAGTACCAGCTCGGCTTGCTAGCACCCACAAATCCCTCAGCACCAATCCAATCACCGTGAATGGTAATGTTTGTATTTCCGTCCACTCTGAGCGTGCTATTGAAAATACCAACAACTGCCTTCCCTCTTGCGTAGACAGAATGCTAGTGCCTGCTTCCTATGCGTGATCAAGCATCCACAATAAGGACCCGAAAATCACTACCTTCCTCGCGTGTTCTGTTCAGGGTGATGCCTACACCCGTGTTGACTGAGCTGTGGGCGCGTGATGTATTCCGCACCTGTCTTTCGTTTCTTGTCAAGGCCGCACACTGGTAGTTGTTTCCCAACGCTCACACCCGCACGTCTCCTCACAATCTTCTTCCTACTTCCTATGCGGAATGCTAACAGTCAAATGGCCCAAGGTGTAGCTCTTATCCAATGCCAGATAGATAACGCGTGCGAGCTAGGATCTCTCAATACGCGCACAGCTATTCTTCATTAATTTCCATTGTGTGCAAGTCTCCACCCGAACGTTGCACTCTATTTGGACAATTTGCGTATTGCATGAAATGAGCCTGTCTGCATAAAACGTGAGCTCCTAAACCGTTTGGATTTAGGGTTGTCGACTAGCCTAGGCGCACAAACTGAGGTTACTCCACTACTAGTCTAGAACTCGTAGTTTACTGCAGGCGATATGCTGGTTTTCAACAAAGTTCGACAGCATAAGAGAGTCGAGAGACACTCCTTGTTCTTCACCTAATTGAAGATATATGTAGGTACGAAAAAACAGGTTCCGAATGCTTGGTATCAACCACAAAGTTTACGCCAACTTCACAATCTTATTTAAAATAAACTCCCCTTCTGTAATCGGTTCTCACTGGTGCAAACTGAAACTTACCAAAGCTAATTCTTCTGAGACTAAAAATATCTGAATGATTTATCTCCACAAAAGGTGCTATAGCTGGTAAATAAACGACTGCATGATTTGATTCTGGAAGTAACGTTGTAGAAGAAGCCTCACAAAATCTCTGCGAATATGTTACTAAAAAGAACCTCACAGGCTAGCAGGAAAACCAGCTCTGATACCACTGAAATGACCCTAACCGGCCATTTACTGATTTTTACCAATAAATCTTATGCAGATTTGTAAACCAATAAAACATGCAAATAACCGTTGAACCAATAACAATAACCAGCAGATATATTTATATAACCAGCAAATAAATTCCCATGAAATAACTCATAAATATGGTTTTGTATTATACATCAGCAACACAATAACCAAGAATTATAATATCCAATTTGAAATACAGCAAAGAACAGTAAGACTAGATGAAAGGAACCTGGTAAAACAATGGCGAACTCTGAAGTGAATCCGCACCAGGATGAATCGGGTTTCCATCCAATCCACCAAGAAATGTTGAAGGTTTCCGTACTCAGATTTCTGATTCGATAGCTGAAGCTTCTCGAATTCTCAAGGAGAGATAAAAATCCATAAACTGAAGCATGCTGAAATGAGACTCTCAACCTCCTCTTATGGCTACAGTTGTGACTCTTCAGTTTCCCCACTGTGACTGTTCATATTCCCAATTCGTCTCTTTATAATTTCACTTTAAGTCACTTTTTAAATAAATTGACCGTTGAGTTATAAAGTGAAATAATAAATAAAGTGAGGAGTCTTCCATCATTAAAACGGAGGTCCAAATAAGCTCGAATGCCAACATGTGATAGCTCGTCGAAAAGCTCTTGGTGAGACGCTCCAAGTCCACTGCTGAAAAGCCAAGAATTTTGAACCCTGTTGACTTACTATAAATAGTAAGTACCCTGGAAACCTGCAGAAACTGCTCTTATTGGCCTGGAACTAAAACCACTCTTATTGGCCTAGAACTAAAACCACCTAGGCCAATTATCTCCTGGAGCACTGCCACGCCACGGTTAGCCCTCCAGATCAAGGTAAAAAGGCTAACGACACGGCTCAATATAATGTGCCCCAAAAAGGGGACATAACAGGATTCTAGCATTATAATTTATTAACCTAACTTAATATTTAATTTATATATTTAATTTAAATTAAACTAATATCAAATAAAGGCTGGGCCCCTTCTCAATGCTCAAACGTCTATTGTATTATGGTGCCAAGTTTATGAATTCAAGGTCGGCCTTGGAGACCGACCTTACCTTGTATTTGTTATTCCCTCATATAAATGAGGACTTTCGGGTGTAGGAAAATCAATCAATTTAATTTATACATGCGAAATCACTCTGAGATTTATGCAAATCCCATTGAAGCCATCTGCTACAGCAGCAAACAAGATACCTGTGAAATATATCTGGTCTACAGCGAATTACTCCAGCTATCAATCCGATCTGCTGATCCGCTCCAACAGCAAATATACATTACATACTGCAATTCCTCATACACTGCGAATTCTTGGTGACTGCTACACAGAAAATTCTTTGGGGCTGCAAGTTATTACTTACAGCAAATTCATGGTGGTGTGAGGCTACGACTTCATAGTGACAAAAAATCTTGGGCTGAGATATTGTTTTGTGCACACAGCAGACATTAAAGATCATTACACTAGGGCTGCAATCTGAGGTTGGATCGGAGGTCATCTTCATTGACAACATCTCATTGAATGGCAATATATTTGCTTCATTGATCTACGATCCTCAGCAAATCTTCAACAAGTGAATTGTGTAATCTGATCTTGAAGGGCAATAACAGATAATCCATTGATGCTGGGTTTTTCCTTCTTATCATAAGGTTTCCCAGGGTAAATTGTGTCAAGTCTCTTGTGTTTTTTCTATTCTGATTTGTTTAAATTACTGTTTTGATTTTTTCTTTAGATCTGATTACTTAAATTAAGAAATATAAAATCCTGCAACCTCAGTTGCGCATTACGAAGCAAAAAAATTCTGAATGAAATATTTGAGAACTGCAATAATCCTCAAATACCACAGGCATAATTGCAAATTATTTGCATTCACGAACCTGTTCATAAACATGTTAACAGTCTGAAGCTCGTATGACTGATTTACTTTAAATCTTGACTGTCGTAGCTGTTATTGGTGGCTTACAACTAAATCTGTTCACTGATACAAACTCTAATATGCTGGACAGAAATTCTAGAGAGTCACTATGGAGTAACAGGCTCTGTAAGTCCCCAGAAATGGCAGCAATACCTTAAAAAACCCACAGTTTGTTTGCTGCAATCTGAAACTTCTTCCAATTAACCTTTAATGGCTACAATTGACACTTCAATTGGTCTTAGATTATAGAGTGATGTTTGGCTGATCATAGAGAACTCATTTATGTGAGGTACAACACTCAAAACCAAAAGGTAGATCCAAACTATGTAATTCTAATGCAATCCCAAAATAGACTTTCAAGAGCCTTCCAAAATGTTTTTAAATGACTAGTCAAACTTTTTTGGAGAGTGCTAATGATAACAAACTCTCTACAAAAGCTCACAGCTGCCTTTTTAATATCCTACAAAGAATGCGAAAAGTCTTATTCATGAAGAGATTCCTTAAACTTTGATATTATGAGCTAGCGGCAAGCATGAATGAGTCCCAAATTAAATAGGAGACTTCACTTTATAGTATTTACAGACCCCACCAAAAATCAAAACACAGATTATTTGTTTGTATGAATAAAATCTTTTCTCAAACCTAATCATCCCAAATTAAATAGGAGGCTTCACTTTATAGCGTTTGGGGACCCCAACAAAAATCTAACACAGCTTCTTGTTTGTATGAATAAAATCTTTCCTCAAACCCAATCACCCTTTCAAACATATGTTTGATTTTAGAATGTGTATGACCACAAAGGTCTTCCTGTATTGTATGATAGAGTGAGTGAAGGCTGTGGTATGGCTGGGTAGAGATATTCAGCATAAAAGAAATATTTGATGTTTTAATTATTCCTGTTCTGGAACACACTGCAATATATCTCTATTCTGTCTTTTCTAGCACACAACCCTAATCGCACATACTTATACTTACAAGCAAAACTCCATAAGATTGCACCTAGAATTTGCAAGCCTAGCAAACCTCGGAAAGGTCAATCAGTTTGCTCCATATCCTTATTTATTCACAAATTTTCAATATACTTCTTGTTCAATCTTCTATATTTCTGCACAAAGAGAGATTAAGTGTGTTTCCATCCACAAAATCAATAATTGCCTTAGCATTTTCACTATGTTGCTGGATGTGCATCCTACAAGCCCGCACCAGTGCGGATGTGCGATGGGTGCGAACAAGATGCGTGCCCAACTCTACAGATATGCCAGGATGCACAGTCCGCACATCTGGAGGCATCTGCAGGGCTAAGCACACATCCTGTACACATCCAGCCTGCACCCGAACGCATTCAAGCTCATTGGTGAGCGCCTCAATGAAAAAGTCAAACTAAAAACACTTAAAAGTGTTTGCCTTTTTTATTTTTTTTCTAAACCCTTAAACGGCCCTTTATGAGGCCTTTCAACTCAAAAACATATCGTTTTGCTTGTTTTGCACTCGACTTATTTTGTCTCCATTTTGACATTTCAAAGTGCAGGTGGTTTTTTCCGAAGGAAATCATTCATTGAGTGCCAAATAGCTTTCACAAAGGAGATTTAAGCGTCTAAAGTAAGCAATTAAACCCTATTCTTTAGTCTTTTGATCGATTTTTTCAAGCTTTTTAAGATTTTTTTCAAGTTTGTTTCTTTATTTATTTATTTTTTAGATTGCAACATTGGCCAATTGTCAAAGTTCAGTGGGTGTGGAAAGAAAACAAAATTTCAAAATTGATAAAGGATCTCCTTCATGGAGACATACCAAAAGGATTTCACAGGTTCCTAGAGGTGAGGGATATAGGTTCCTAGAGGTGAGGGATATATTTCGAAGTGTAATTTTTCTAATGCACAATATAATCGCTCTTAATCTCGAGTGAAACTTCACTTTATGGGCCCCGGTGTTAAAGGGATTAATATGCGGGCCCAAATAAGAAGGGGTTCTCCCTTGTAAAAATGGCAGGATTCATAAAAGAACAAGATCTTGACAAATTGCTTGCAAAATGAAAACAAACTGCTTATCGTTCTAGAAAGAAAAAAACAATGAATTTACCTTCTAATACAGTACTAGCCTCCAAACATCCCTTCTTCCCAATAGCCTCTACGAAAGACAAAGATGAAGAAGAAATTTCCACCTGCAAGAGAGGTCCATTGAACAGGTCGTTTAAAATGAAAGCAAGAGATATTGCTAAAGAAAAAACTGCACATTGCATCTATGCCAATGGTCTTCCATTCAACTTAGTGAGATCACCGTATTGGCGAGACATGGTGTCAACAACTAATAGTACACCTCCTGGTTTCACAAGTACTAGGTATGAAAAGGTGCGTACCACCTTATTGCAAAGAGAGAAGAAATTTGTAGAGGCCTCATTGAAACAAATTAGAGATTCTTGGATTCAATCAGGTGTTTCTATTGTTTTTAATGGATGGAAAGATTGGAAAAACCGTCAATTGATAAACATTATTGCAGTGTCCCCCAAGGGGGCAATGTTTGAGGGTGGTTGATTGTGAGGAGGAAGTCAAAGATGCAGAGCTCCTTTTCAAGATCTCCATTGACTTTATAGAGATGGTGGGTTATAGGAATGTGGTCCAAGTAATTACGTACAATGCAAAAGTTTGCAAGGCTGCAAGTACTTTGGTTGAGGCAAGATATGAGCAATTTTTTTGGACACCATGCACCGTACATTCCCTCAACTTGGTGATGCAAGCGATTGGCACCCAAATAGAGTTGGTGAAAGAAATATACCAAGAGGTCGAGGAGATCCAAATGTTCGTGATGAACCACCATATGTCACAAGCAACTTTAGAACTTTCTTGAAATTGGGATTGTTGAAGGTAAATTTTATTTATTTACTTTCATTTATGTCATGTTTTACATAATTGAATAAAATATTTTGTTGTGTTATTTACATATTTTTAATGTATTATTAGCCTACAAGTTACTATTAACATGATCCTAGGCTGTTGAGACCCAGTTTGCATATAACACAATTGTTATGAGACGACTTGTTAAGATGCAAGAGGCATTGGGTCAAATGGTTAGTAGCAACCAATGGGGTATATGGTAGCCGTCAAATTCAGAGAGGACCCAAAAGGTCAAGTCATTGATCTTGGATGATGATTGGTGGGCTCATGTGGAATGTGTATTAGAATTCACTAAATCTATCATGTCTATGCTTCGGTTTGTTGATACAGATGCACCATGCTTGGGAGATGTCTATGATAGCATGGACACGACATTGGAGAAAATAAAAGTGGTAATACAAAAGAGAGAATGATCCTGAAGAAACCTTTTTTGTAATGTCCCCATTTTGAGCGAGCATTGGAGTTAGTGGATTTAGCCTATCATTGGGTCCTTGTAGGCTAATACTGGTGATTAGAGGACCTTGTTGAGAGTTTTGGCCCCGTTTTTAGAGACTTACTATTTATAGTAAGTCAACATATGGTTCTACTCAGCTCGGATGATTTAGACGAGTTATATGATCCTCTCAGATTTTATTTCCAGCTTCCGGTTTGGACTCCAAGATTCTTGGAGGGAGTGTCTATTTTTAATAAGACCCCGTCTGGTTCATTCATCATCTTTCATCATCAAGATCACTCTTGTGCTGTCAGATTTTGATTCGGATGCTTCCTCAATCATTTTTGTAAGATGGGTGAATTATGATTATTATTTAATTAAATCAGCTAAGGTTGTCATTTTTATTGGGAATGTATTGTGGGCATCTTAGTGTTATAGCTCGTTGGAACCGGGTTGAGAAGTTTTAAATCCTAAGCTCATGAAACAGGGACCCTATGTATCAGAATATGGTTATTTTAATGAAAGGGTCTTTTTTTCATCATTAAAGTGGAAAGAAATATAATAGTTTATTATATTTCAATTGTGCACATAAAGCAAAGTCTTTATGTAAATGAAAAGTGTGCGAGGGAAGATATCTTTTATTATAAAAGCAATGCTTTGGGCAAAAGAAATTCATTCAATGATATCATTATTATGCAAATTGAAAGAATCAAATTTGGGGTGAAGTCACAAGGGTTTGAGTGCTGTGTTTTTTCTCTTGGAGATGCATACACTTTGACTTGGATATAATTGCCAATGAATTGTGTGTAGATTGGTAGCAACTGACAGCGAATGTGTTTGGAGGTTTTGTTTGAGAGAATTGTTCAAGATTTATGCAAAATCGGGTTCTTCAAGGAAGTTGCTATTCATGTTAGGAAGGCTGCGATTTTTTTTTTCAAAAGCTGCATTTATTTCTTAAGAGCTGCGATCTTCTCTAAGGCAGCGTAATTCCTCTTAGGGCTGCGATTTTATTTTATTGTTGGCAGCGACTTTAATATTCAAAAAAGTGCACATTCTTGATTGATAATTTGAATTTGTATATCTGCTAGAAATAACTAAAAAAAGATTTTCAGCTTGTGCATTCAGGGCTTGAAATTACTTTGCATGTTATGTTGGAAAATTACCAAAATATATATATATGTTCAAAATACAATTAAGTTTTCCGACAAAGAGCCAGCCAGGTTCCTTATAGCGGTATCAAAGCATCTTTCCTGCCATCCTATGAGGTTTGGAAATCTTGAGTTCCCATATTTGATTTGTGAGTGATCAGCACTTTGGTTTTATTTAAGTGATGGATAAATTCAGAAAACCAAGTAAATATGGGAACCAGTCTAGCAATGTGTCATGTTACAGGAAACAAAGTAGTGCCTTGGAAAATGAAATGGAGAAATTCAGGCAAACAAAGGAAAGGCTTAAAGCCCAACTTGTAGATCCGGCCACTGTTGACAGGGCAGCTACTTTCATGGATCCCTTCTTCAGGAAGTCTTCCCCACAAAGACAGGAAGAGAAACGGGATGTTCTCGCAGGTGAGACATCTAGAAATCGTCATGATGAGTTTTCAGCAGCCACTAATCGTTGTGGATATGGTCATGTTCTTAGTAGGCCAGCCACTAGTCCTATTTTCACACCGGCAGGTGGAGACCTTTTTCAGGGACATGTGGATGTGCCTGTCTCATTGATAGATAGTGATACTGAGTTTCAGCATCCTGAGCCTATTGTTGATGTTGTGGATAGGGTGAGAGTAGAGGATGTTGTCGATACCACTATGGATTCTGACACCATAGATGATGATGCTATCTTTGAGGCCTATGAGGAGTATTTGAGCTCTGACAGCTCTGATGTTTATGACAACAGTCCCAGTGTGGAGTCAGTGTAGAAGACAACAGTCTTTTCCTGTATTGAGGATGTGAGCATGAAGCTACCCAGTGATGACACTCATGATGGGAGTGTTACAAATGAATCAAGTAACATAGATTCATGCCACATTGTAGGTGATTCGTGCGATGACATTGAGTCATGTATGCAGCCAGAGTTAGTAGAGGGGTCTCAGATAGATGATGTTGATACTAACATCGCGGATAACTCTAATGTCGAGAGTGAGGATGATGGGGGCTGCAGTGTTTTTGGTTTATTTATATCAGACTTTGGGTGTAGACTCAGCGTTGTCATCCAATGGTGGTGGGTTCCAGGTGACAATCGCAACCGGTGCTAAGAGGGAGGGGTGAATCAGCACCTCTAAAAACTTTTTCTCACTAAATCCAGTGAAGTAAACTTATAGCACTAAAGGCAAGCAAATTTAAGCAAATAATAACAGTAAGTAAACAATCACAAAGTGACACCAGATTTATCATCTGGAAACCCGGTTAGGGTAAAAAACCACGGTGTGAGGAGACCTCACAAATTTTGTACTCCCCTGGAGTACACCCTCTAAGAGCCTTCCCGGTTAAAGGATAAAAACGCACTTGCTAAATGCGACCCGGTCAAGGGATTTGTTACAAAAGGTCTGTTAGGACCTACCTGGTTAAAGGACTTTAAACACCTTGAAAGATGTCACCCGGTTAAGAGATTTTGATACAAGGGACCTGTTAGAGTCCACCCAAATACTGGGATTTGTCTATTGTAGTTTGTTAGAAAATAATAGAAGTGTGATCTTTACAAATGGCTTTGCTTAGCCTGATAAGATCTCTATTTGTGTTCAATTGAGAATCATCACCGGTCACTGCAGGTGTATTCTCATTTACTGTTGTGCTACTTTGCACAATCTTCTATCTCTCTTTCTCAGTTTTCTTTTACCCCTACCTCTGTAGCATATAGGTTCAGTCTTTTTTCTTGGCAGAATGAAGGCAACTCTTCTTCTCAACAGGCCTAAGAATATATATAGTTTTGTTGCCCTAACTGCACCTCAAATGCATGACCTAATCCTGAGATCTTACAAATACATCACTCAGTGAAGTGTTGGTTCACTGAGCAAACATCCGATGCAAGCTCTGGCTTTATCCACTACATGAAGAAAACAGCAGTTGCATGTCAAGCAACCTTTCTTCATCGGAGATAACACCTTGATTTAAAGCCACTGAATCCGGTTTTAAAATCCTTCAGTCGTGCCTCAAGAAACCATTGATTTCGGCTTTAAATCCTTTACCTGCGCCTCAAACCGATCACCAAGACAACTCAAGATCACCCAAATTTCCTGCAATAAATCCCAGTAGAAAGAGCTGGTTGGAACAGATAGTTGACAGTTGACTATGACTTCCTCGGTTCATACCGGAGTCTTATAACATATCCGGTTGAGTCCTTAGATCTGTTGCAGTCTCTTTCTTGTCTTACCGGTTGCATTGTCCCAGTTGTGTTATAGACATTAGTTGGATATTGTTGGTAGATGTACTTGTCTATACCGGTTTGTAGTTCGGTCCTTGATTGATACTAGAATACTCTCTTCCCTAATTGAGTGCATTGCCCAGTTACTGATTTCAAGATGTGGAGACCCGTTACAATGGATTACAGTTATTCTTTTCTTGCCAAACCAGCCTCTCTTGATGTAGATTTTCTTAGAGCTTTAGCCTATAGAGAGATGACAAATTTCTATCCTGTTTTGCCAATCAATGACAAAACTTGGACCGGTAGAGAGCTTACCAATTACTATCATTTGATGCTAACACCAGGATCCTTTTTTACAGGGACTCATAGATGAAGATAGGGAAGCATATGAGTGGCAGGAGTTTGTTACAGCCAAGGCTTCCACTTCTAGAGATGTGGTTACTTCTTTAGTGGCTCATGAGGATGACTTTGCCTGCAGCGAGTCATGCTTGATTTATCAGACCTTGGGGAAGGACTTTGAATTGTTAGTGAGTGAGGATGGGTCCCAGGATCTGGATTGTCATGTGGTCGCAGAGGACGAGATAGCTGAGGATTGTGATGAGACATATTCAACGGCAACTTCCTCGGGGGTAGATGAGGACGAGTCCGATGTTAGTACTTAGTTTGCAGATGTGTGCTCAGACAATAGTACACAGAGATACGATGATCTTGAGGGCAGTTTGTTGGATACAGCTTCCTACCGTAGTGTGGATAGTACAGTTGAGATTTTGCATAGAAGACCCATTGTGCAGAGTCATCATGTGACTAGCCAGTTGAGATTTGGTGAGAGAGATATTACTTCTACTCTCGAGCATTTTGATGTCACTCGTCAACTGTTGGTTGTTTATCGTTGGGGTGCTCCTATGACAGATGAACACAGTGGTTGTTACCTTTCCTTGACAGAGATTCATTCCTTGCGTGAGGCTGTCAGGATTTTGAGACAGGATTATTTACAGTTGATAGTCAACCGAGATCACCTAGTTGAGTGGGGGAGTACGACATACGAGGCACTGACGGACAGAGAGGAGGTGAGTGAGCTTACTCAGGAGCTCACAGCGACTTCTGAGGCTTTAGAGGGCACTTAGTGGGCTCTTCAAGAGTCGCAGTTGCAGTTGGAAGAGGTGAATGTAGAGTTGGAGCAGATACAGTCTTTGCTAACCATAAATCCAGTTCAATTGCATATAGTGGTGGTTGGTGGTGAGTTAGCTTCCACAGTTGGCAGTGATGGATGTGTTGGAGACACAGTTACATCCATCCTTGAGTCAGATGCAGTAGACACAGAGGAGGTGAGTGCTTCAGTGGAGGACGGCAAAAAGAGTTTTGTGGTATTAGATTCTCCAGTTGTTAGCACAATGACAGATGATACAAAGCAGGTTGTTGAGAGTCCTGAGATATCAAGAACAAATTTTCTAGTGAGTTGTGTGCCAGTTCATGACACTACTCCTTCACAGGACATGGACGGGGTATCATCTAGTTTTGAGGCTAGTTTTCATGATGATTTGTTTCCTTTTGTTGGAAGCAAAACTATTTCTTCTTCTCACACAGTTGATAGCAGTAGGCAGTTGGAAGTGCCACAGTTTCGGAGAGATCAATTGTGGTTTGCAGGGGAGCAGGTTGATGCTGCTTCTTATAATTTTTACTGCACGGAGTCTTTCATGGAATACTTGCTTGAGAGTCTTGTTTTGCAGGAGGGACCATTTGGAGCTTCTGACGGTACTCTCATCTGAGGTTCTCAGAGTATTCAGCTTTTAGTGGGCAAAATTGTAGATATCTTGACTACAATGCTTCCTCACAAGGATTTTGTGGTTGGGTTTGCTGGACGGGTTATTCAGGATCCTACCCAACCAGTTGTTCAAAGTCAGAGATTGGAGCCATCTCTTGATTCTCGGTTGGATTTTGATAAACCTCTGACAGGGATTGGGACATTTCACCATGACTACACCGTGAGGAGTGCTCATCACTTCTCTTTTGATCCACCAGTTGAGGACTTCTTCGCGCGTCGGTGTGGGTTGGCTCCAAGGTTATATCATCCTTTTTGGGATGGGTTTTCTCCATCTACAGTTGTTGGGGATGGTTACTGCAAGTCAGCAGCAGGAGCTGACTTGTAGGGTCAATACATCCAGGCTGGTTTTACAGTGGATGGATATTTGGTTTACAGTACACAGAGCAGATTGGCAAAGTGTGCGGAGACCTCTAGTTTGTTAGATGGTTTTGGATACCCGCTCTTCCTTGTTATGGATGGCTGTAAGTTTCATCTCTAGTGGTATCCAGGTAGTGTTTGGTTTAGTACTGCAGATTGTGCGGATCACTATGGTTGGCATGATGTCAGTGTGCTTTTCTTAGCTCAGTGGATGATGATTTCTTCGCAGGAGTTTGCAGGTGATCACAGGGACATTACTCCGTTCTATCCTTGGGATCCGAGTGGACTATTGTGTTTTGTTTTCTGAGATTGCTTGGGGACAAGCAATTTCAGGGAGGGAGGACTGTAATGTCCCCATTTTGAGAGAACATTGGAGTTAGTGGATTTCGCCTATCATTGGGTCCTTGTAAGCTAATACTGGTGATTAGAGGACCCTGTTGTGGGTTTTGGCCCCGTTTTTAGAGACTTACTATTTATAGTAAGTCAACATATGGTTCTACTCAGCTCGGATGATTTAGAAGAGTTATATGATGCTCTTAGATTTTATTTCCGACTTCCGGTTTGGACTGCAAGATTCTTGGAGGTAGTGTCTATTTTTAATAAGTCACCCCTGTCAGGTTCATTCATTATCTTTCATCATCAGGATCACTCTTGTGCTGTCAGATTTTATTTATGATGCTTCCTTAGTCGGTTTCGCAAGATGGGTGAATTATGATTATTATTTAATTAAATCGGCTAAGGTTGCCATTTTTATTGGGAATGTATTGTGGGCATCTTAGTGTTATAGCTCGTTGGAACTAGGTTGAGAAGTTTTAAATCCTGAGCTCATGAAATAGGGACCCTATGTGTCAGAATATGGTTATTTTAATGAAAGGGTCTTTTTTTCATCATTGAAGTGGAAAGAAATATAATACTTTATTATATTTTAATTGTGCACATAAAGCAAAGTCTTTATGTAAGTGAAAAGTGTGTGAGAGAAGATATCTTTTATTATAAAAGCAATGCTTTGGGCAAATGCAATTCATTTAATGATATCATTATTATGCAAGTTGAAAGAATCGAATTTGGGGTGAAGTTAGAAGGGTTTGAGTGTTGTGTTTTTTCTCTTGGAGATGCATACACTTTGAGTTGGATATAATTGTCAATGAATTGTGTGTAGATTGGTAGCAATTGACAGCGAATGTGTTTGGAGGTTTTGTTTGAGAGAATTGTTCAAGATTTATGCAAAATCGGGTTCTTCAAGGAAGCTACGATTCATGTTAGGAAGGCTGCGATATATTTTTTTCAGAAGTTGCATTTATTTCTTAAGAGCTGTGATCTTCTCTAAGGCAGCGTAATTCCTCTTAGGGCTGCGATTTTATTGTATTGCTGGCAGTGACTTTAATATTCAAAAAGGTGCACGTTCTTGATTGATAATTTGACTTTGTATATCTGCTAGAAATAAATAAAGAAGATTTTCAGCTTGTGCATTTAGGGCTTGAAATTACTTTGCATGTTATGTTGGAAAATCACCAAAATATATATATATATATATATATATATATGTTCAAAATACAATTAAGTTTTCCGACAAAGAGCCAGCCAGGTTCCTTATATTTTTCAAAAGGGTGGAAACGATCGTTCTTCATCGTTAAAACAAGATGACCACACCATTGCACCTCCTTGCATATGCCCTATCTCTAAAATACTATAGCAATGTTGTACTTTCTATCCCAGGGAGTGTACCACCATATAGAGATTTTGAAGTTGCTAATGGATACAAGTGGGCATTTAGTAGACTCTTCAAAGATATAGAAGTGGAGACAAGTGTTAGGAAAGAATTTTGGTTGTTTGTCTCAGGAAGAAATCATACATCTTGTATTGTTAAAGACCAATCCAAAATGGATGCTACTACATGGCAGTACCTCCATGATCAAGATTATATGTACCTCCAACCTCTTGCAATCAAGATCCTCTCACAAGTATTTTTTTTGTTTTTTTGGCCACTTGTATTGTAGAATTTAGCACTTAACATTCTTGAATTTATTTTGCATTTTTTATTTTGTTGGTTTTGTCTCCAAGTTGCAAGTTCTTCTACCGCTGAATAGAATTGGATTACATACTCCTTTATCCATTCAATGAAGCGTACCCAGTTGGCTGTAAAAAAGGCTGAAGACTTTGGTGTATATTCATTCCAATTTATCTTTTGTCATGTAAGGATCACCAATACAAGCAGGAGGCAACAAAGCTTTGGAATGCAGCACTTGAGTCTACCAACTTGGATGCAATCGTTGAAGATATTGCTAGAGCCACTATCGATGATGTGGATGATGATGATGGCATACCTACACATGGTGCATCTAGTGCGAGTAGAACTGCTTTGGGTTCAAATAATGATCTTGAACTTGCAGCAGCTGAAAATCTAATAGATGATGATTTTTTTGATAATCCTTTTGATGATTGATGAATCATGAACTACATTTTGTATTGTAATGATATTCATTGGAATCGTGAATGTAGACATATGATATCATCGATATGGCTTAATTGAATAGTTTTGAACTATCAATTGGCATTTAATATTTATGTTTGACATTTGGCATTGGTCAATGATGAATTGTCAAACTATCAAATGATTTAGTTTTACAATTCTGTATATTTCTTTAATCTTTTGTATATATAATACATATATATATACACACACATACATACACGTACCCAAACGCATCCAAACCCCCAAAAAAAATTCACTCAACCACATACCAGGTTCTTGTACCCACATCTGTCCCCGCACCCACACTGGTAACTTAGGGTTTTAGTCATAAGGGTGAATAACTGAATAAGAGCTCAAACTCCCAAAGAGGATTTTCGTCATAAAACTGACTAGCTAAACAAGAGGTCTACAATATGTTTTAATCAAATGAGCTTCCACAACCTCCTTTTAAACCTCTCCTACAACTTTCTAGAATTTCAATTATATAGATCACTTTTTTAATATTCATACAAGTGACTTTATAATATTTTAATTTATTTTATTTTGGCCCAAAGTAAAGTCACTCTATTTAATAAAATATTCAACTCATAAAAATAATTAAATACAAGTTACCAAAAAACATTAATTTTTGATCAATAATATATTGATTAATAATATTATATTATCAGAGCAGTCGGGAAATGCGAAAATAGCGAAATGCGAAGCAAGCGGTTTAAAAAACTATTAGGGCCTGCGGATTTAGGGTTCTTTGCAGGCAATAACAGAAGAGCGGAAGTCCCAACTTCTGTTACGAACACCTGCAATGACAGAAACCCGGAGGAAGTTAACAACAAGAGTTTAGATCAAGACACCAGTAGCATCGGTTTCTCGGGCTATTGCCTCAATTGCTATCTCTATGGACACAGGGCCTTAGACTGTCGCAAACCGGATCTGCGATCATCGAGACCTAACTACGATCACCTCAAGGAATTTATAGCAAGCCAGAAGAAGAAAAGTCTGGAAGAAGGCAGGAAAATTAAGGATTTATTGATTTCCAATAAGGAAGATCTCTTGGTAAATGAACATACCGTGAGATCTAGGGTCCTCACAGGAAAAAAAGAGAAGGAATGCAGTAGCATTCAGATACTAAAAATATGCACGGTTAATGATTTGGATCATCAAATAAATCTGTTTTCCAAAACCAAGTACGCACTGCATAATTTCTGCAACCCCAGGATCGAAAGGACCCTAAAATCCAGAACTGGTCCAGTTAAAAATTCCGATGACCCTCATTATGCATTGAGGAGAGGTGGATTTTTAGCAGTCCAGATGCATCCCGAGAATGCGAAGCCAAAAGAGAACGTGATGGAGCATTTGTGGTTTCAGTAATGAAGTGTGCACCATGTTATCATGTCCAAGCCGTGACCTTTTGGATGCTTTTTGTAATCCATCCTTCACAACGTTGTGTGACAGAGATATTCAATAGGACTTCTGCAGCAAAACAGGTGGCAATATCAGAAAATTTGCGCTATTCCTAGGCCAAAGCAATCACAAGACTTTCATATGGAGCCTGGTTATTAAGCATACGTATTGGAGGAGGAAGTCACGTAAATGAAAGAATGTGAGAGCACAGACCAGAAGACATATACAGATTTATCAGGAGATCAATCCAGTGCATCTCATGTGATAATTAAGTGATGGTGTGCATAAAGATGTCTTCGCGGAACAACAAATTATACCTCCAAGTAAAGAAGAAATGGGAGTGGAAGATCGCATAAACAGATAGTTTGATTTGCCAAGCTGTCTTGTCGATAAACTTGCTCAGGCCACATAATAGTGGAGATACGAACAGAAGAAAACTTATGTAAGATCTGATGAATGGAGACTACAAGCATAATGAAACGCGTGTGCAGGTGTAGTCCCGAGCATCAAACGGTTGCCACGAAGTTGCATAGAAACTGATAACAAATGAAGAGATTACAATTTCCAAATGACATGTATCGACAAAGACATAACGCTGGCAATTTTTATTCACACAGGTTCTCTGAAGACACTTATGAATTAACAAGTGTATTGTCACTTGTTATGAGGCAACACGTGGTTTCATGTAATCCAACTCCTACCCGCGCTGGCATCCTCAGTCATGCGGTTGGTGAAAGCACTTACGTTATGGATTAACAAGAATATGAAGAGACGCACCGGTTCACAAGGATTAATCCGCCACATGTCTTGTTCACAACCGGGCCCATCAAAAGAGTCTTGGCTGTAGTAAATTCCAATCATGAGTAAAAACAAAGATGTTCTTGTTATGAAGCGGTGTGTCTTATAAAAGGCAACCGCATAACTCTCCACAAATATATAAATATAGAATGTAAAATCAAATAAAGGGATATACGAACACAGCCTATTAAAAAAACTGGCAAGAATATTGACTTTGATATGATATTTTTCATCGGTGGAGGCATGAAATTTCTGAACTAAGCACTGCAGATATTGAATTTTTAGAGTAAATATATTGAGTCTGGAATCAAAACGTATCTGGTTGATCATACATAAGGAGTGTCCCTGGTACAATCCAGTTTCAGGCAAAATCCGTAAGCATATTTATTTTATTTGTGCATATTAGAGTTATTGAATTATTATTTAGTTGTGTCTTTTATAAATATCTTTATTAATTTCTATAAATATTTTATTGTTCAGATAAGTGGGTTGGGTTACTATTGCATTTTAAAATTGATAAACATAAATATCGAGAAATATTTAACTGTTCCTATATTTATGTCTAGTTTGTCTCTGTATTACAGGAGTTAAAATACATCCTAGATTAATATAAAAATTGCATTCTTATAATTAATCCGTTGTGTCTGGATTACTAATTTATTTATAGTTTAAATTCGTTAAAGTTTTATAAAGTTGTACGTTTCAGCTTATAATATAGACTCTGTTTGCCCATTAAATTAGACACTGGTCTTTATCACTACTCTAAATTCATTATTTATATGCTGGCAGTTATTTTATACTCTGCCATTTGAAAATATATTATATTCATTTATCTTTAAAATTTACAATTACTCTTTTATTACAAATTATTCATATATATTTATATGATTGTTTATCCTTTTGCAACACAGAATTTACAAGTTCAAAAGCACTCATACGTTGAAGCTATCATTAAAATTTATATTTATTTGAAGAAGTCTTAAGTTTTCTATTATCCTTGCCATTTGGAAAACTTCTATTACGTTCGCGATCTAACCAATCTACTATAAGTATCTTGGATTCAAGTAATTTGTTCAGGATCAGGTACACCCGCCTTGGCATTGCAGAGCCAAAGTGCAGGGAACGGGGATAATATCACTTGGTTCCGTCAAGTTGGCCACGACCAGTTGGTTATCCTAGCATCAAGTTGGTAGGATTTCAATCCGTCGGTTTTGAGAACCAACAGATTGGCGACTCTACTGGGGAAGAGTTGCAAATAAACTTTCTAAGTTTTTTGTTTTAGACCAGTATAGAGATTTATTTATTTTAAAATATCATGGTGAGTTTTATAATTCAGATTTTATTCAAAATTGATATTTTAGTTTAGTATTCAATTCTTTTCCTTTTTATACATTTTAATTAGTTGATAATATTCAATTTTTTGAAAATTTTTAATTTTGCATAGAAGTAAATATTAATAATATAATTTAAAGTTTTTTAATTTTCATACAATAGCATTTTTAATGTAGATTAAAATTTTGATTTTGTTTCAGATTTATATACACAAAAAATATAAAATCAGAATTTTTGGCATACACTCTGCTGGGATAGAATCCAACATTTTTCATTTTTCCTTTTATTAAAAGGGTGGCGACTCTACACATTTGATTCAGTTATATTTTAGTATTTCATTTTGTTGTGAAAGTTTCTATGAACGGAAGAAGGTCTTTGTTTAAAAAGGAAAACACCTACATGGAATTAAGTCCTAAAAAGAATTTTAGTAAGGTTACAAATATGCCCGATATGGATTTCACTGGATATAAGAAATTTACGGCTAGAGAGGACACTAGCTATAATGAGGAGAATTGTTTTGCAAGTACAAACAACTTTGAGGATAATAGAAACCCCTTTGGATTTCAAGATGGTGAAGATCAGAATCCGGTAACAGATGTAGAAGAGGAAGTAGAGGAGTATGATGAAGAATATGAAGCTGTTTTTAAAATGTTGACAAAACTCTCTGAATATGGAGATAAGAATCCTAGGATTGCTAAAGCCTTTAAAAGGTTCCCTAATGAAAAGTTTAAAATATTTGGGATAAGTAGAGATGAACTAAATTTATCTCCTAATAATAAGAATGATAGAGCAGAGTCAAAAGAAAAGATTACACCAAACAAGGAGGAAGTACCTAAATATAATCCTCCACATAAAAAGGGTACAAATCTAATTTTCAACAATCATAATAATCCATTATTTGAGCAAGGAGATAGAGAAAGATGGTCAAGAAACAATAGTAGCAATGAAAGAGATGATCCACAAAGACAACCAAATAATGGAAGGAACTATGATCGAAGGCATCAGAACAATGGAAATCTTTATAATAATGCTCAAAATTACCAAGGAGCAAATCACCAAAATACGCAAGGGCAAAATAGAAATTATCACAATGCAGGCCAAAGAATGAGAGCTCCGATGGTAATAGAAAGGTATAGACAACTTGATTTTGATGGGATAAGAGGATATCCAAATCCGATTTCTAATGATCTAAAAACAGCTATCCCAAAATTTTCTAGTAATGGAGTTGAATCTGCTGAGCAACATGTTATTAATTTGAAGAACACAGTTGAGGAACTAGAAGAGAATCATGAAAATATTTTTATGAAGCTTTTTGTGCAATCCTTAACAAAAGATGCAGCAGAATGGTATAGAAGCCTTCCTGACAGATCTATAACTGGATGGTGTAATTTTGTTGATCAGTTCCTAGAGCAATTTGGGGACCACAATGATACATCTTTTGCTTCACATGAATTAACTAGCATAAAGAAGAATATGAATGAGTCAGTCTCAGAATTCAACAAGAGATTTAACAAAGTGTTAAACAGAATTCCTAGAGATATTAGACCAGTGGATTCCTTCTTGATCGACTTTTATCTAAGTGCATTTGATAGTAAAACTCATTATGAGATAAGGTCTCATAGGCCTAGTTCTTTGTCGCAAGCTTTCAAAGTAGCAACAACAATAGAGAATGACAGAAAGGCAGCAGGCAGAATAAACAAGAGGGATGATGCAAAGTTATACAATCCTAAAGCCCCAAAGAAAGATGAGCTAAAAGAGATCATGGATATGTTACAAGACCTAAAAGTTAAGCAAAGCAGAAATGAAAGGCCACAATTTCAGAGGAATGATAGACCTAGATTACGGGATATGCCCTATAATACAAATTGGAAAGATGGAAAACCAGAAACATCAAATCAAGTTAGGGACACTCCTGATCCCTTAAAAAGGGTCAACTTAGTCGAGGATGAGCCATGGTGTGAATTTTGCAGATTACCTCATGCACCTGATCAATGTGTTGTTGCGCAATCCATTCTAGAAGAGGAAAGTCATGAGATGGAAAGGCAGCCTACCATAAATGCATTGTCAACGGATCCTTTTTGGGGTGGGGATGATGAAGATTATTCCGACGGAGACAATATTACAGATTCATACTCAAGGAGGATAGATCAGCAACATCATGAACAGCAAGTGTTTTCTGATGAGGAAGAGATGCCCACTTTGAGAAGGTTAACCAATGAGGAAAAGAGGGCTTATACTGTTGCAGCAGTTGAACAAGCGAAGCTCACGTATCAACGAAGGAAGAACAACAAGAATGTAGATCAAGGTACTCCTGCAGGGATATTTGCGAAAGTTCCACATCAAGAAGATGAATCAAGAAAAGCCAACAATCAAAGTAAGCAGATAGACACGTCGCAGCCTCCTAAGTTATCCAAGCCATTAAGTTACACTCTGGTAAGCAAGTTTCTGATTGTTATTCATTTATGAATCATGCATTATCTCAGGTAAAAATTTATGTTCCACTAATGGAAATAATGAAATTCCCTGATTACAGGAAGGAGACTGTGAAGATTTTATCTAATGTAGAAGAATTAAAAGATGAAAAGAATGTAAAGCAAAATAATGAAACTCCTATTGTGTACTTAGGAACTACATGGAATAAAATCCCAATCAAGTTGATCCTTTCTATTTAACTTTGTTGATTAACGATAAGTTAATTAGAAATTGCATGATTGATTCAGGAGTAGCAGTTAATATTATGTCAGTTGATGTAATGAATGAAATTGGTTTAAAAGTTGATACACCTTATGGACAATGTTATGCAATGGATAATAGATCAGTTCCTGTGGTTGGCATTATAAAAGATGTTGAATTTAGATTTCCTGCTTGTCCTAAAGTTTCATATAGAACTGACATTACTGTTGTAGAAATTCCTGCAAATTATGGTATGTTGTTGTCTAGACAGTGGTCAAATCTGGTCGGAGGGCATGTTCAATTGGATTTATCTTATGCCACCATACCAGTCGGAGGGAAGGAAATAAAGATTGAGAGAGAGCCAAGATTTGCTTACCTGGTTGAGGAGTTCAATCCTGATCCTGTCATCAACTTTTGTCCCTCGGACATGGACAATTTTCAGGTGAGTGTTTCTAAACCCGCACTAAAGATTACTAATCCTATTGAAGTACATGTGCAGGAAAGTAGCGAAGATATATGGCAAATGTATTTTGATGGAGCATGTAGCAAAGATGGTAATGGGGCTGGAGTAGTTTTGATATCACCGTCAAGTAAAACTTTCAAGTATTCTTTTCTTCCTAATTTTGAATGTACGAATAATATTTCAGAATACGAAGCATTAATTATTGGACTAAATATTGCAAAAACGTATGGAATTAAAATGCTTTCTGTAATAGGAGATTCCGATTTGATTGTCTCTCAGATTAGGGGTAAATTTTCAACTAGAAGTCCTAGGTTAAAAAAATATAGAAATCATGTTTGGGATTTGGTTGAATTTTATGATGCGTTCTCCATCAAATGGGTAGAGAGGTCGAAAAATTTCCTTGCTGATTTAATGGCTAATTTAGCCATTAGGCAGAATGAGTTCCTGTTTGATGAGATTGTGCAAGTTGAAATGAAAAATAGACCCTCTATACCTGACAATGTTCAGAATTGGCAAATTTTTGAGGATGATAAGGATCTTCTTAGATTTTTGACTTGTGAAGAAAATTATGAGGATCAAAATATAGATTTGAATGCCATGTAGAAATCCGAGATGGTAAAGAGCTTTTGTTTGACAAGGAAGTTGTGCAACTTAAAACAAACAAGATACCTAAGGGTCTGGTGGCATTAGAGAAAATCTTTGATGAACAAGAGAGTTTCATACCTGTCAAGTCAACAAAAGTTCAAGACGACATTGAGAAAATTAATCTTGGAACCGAGAGTGCTCCTAGAGGTGTTTATTGGGAAAAAATTATCTTCTAAGATAAGGACTGAGCTGATTTCCTTGTTGAGAAAGTATAGGCATGTTTTTGCTTGGAATTATGACGAATTGAAAGCTTATAGAGAGGATTTGTTTCAACATGAAATACCTTTGAAGCCTAATGCAAAACCGTTTAGACAACGGCAAAGGCCTATTAATCCAACTTTAGCCCCTAAGATGAAAGAGGAATTGGTTAAGCTATGAGATGCAAGGATCATTAAGCCTATTAGACATTCTACATGGGTTTCTAATCTTGTTCCGGTTAGAAAGAAAAATGGCGACATTAGGTTGTGCGTTGATTTTAGAAATCTTAATGTATCATCCCTGAAGGACAACTATGCTTTACCAAACATGGAGATTCTGTTGCAAAAGGTGACTGGAAATGAGCTTCTATCCATGATGGATGGATTTTCAGGGTACAACCAGGTCAAGGTCAAAGAGTCGGAGCAGTATAAGACCGCATTCACTACACCTTGGGGAACTTATGTTTACGCCAGGATGCCTTTTGGTCTGACTAATGCAGGGGCTACTTTTCAGAGAGCTATGGATGTGGCTTTTGATGGTTTGATTGATTTTATTCTAGTTATGTATCAAGATGACCTTACGGCTTATTCCAAAAGGGAAGAAGACCATTGTCGACACTTAGAAAAGATTTTCAAAAGAGCCCTCGAATATGGAATATCTCTTAATCCGAAAAAATGTCATTTTGGGGTTACAGAAGGAAAGCTTCTAGGGCATATTGTTTCTAAGGAGTGTGTTAGAATTGATCCTGAAAGGGTGATTGCTATCGATAACATTCAAATAACCAAGACAGTGAAAGCTATTCAATCATTTTTTGGTCAGATCAATTTTGTGAGAAGGTTCGTTTCCAACTTTGCAAAGATTATTAAACCCATCGCTAAAATGTTAAAAAAGGGGTCCAAGATTGTATGGAATAATGAAGCCATAGAGGCATTTGCTGCAATAAAGAAAGCTATTAAAGAAGCTCCAGTGCTTAAGTCCCCGGATTTCAAGAAGCCTTTTCAGATTTTTTCCTTTGCATCTTATCACACTATAGCAGCAATTATGCTTCAGAAGAATGAAGAGGGTCATGAACAACTGATTGCGTTTTTTAGCAAGTGTTTACAAGCAGCTGAACTCAACTATGATATTAATGAAAAGCAAGCTTATGCTCTTGTTAAAGCAGTTAAGTCTTTCAGGCCATATTTAGTTGGGGCAGAAGTAGTTGCATATGTGCCTAATGCTTCAGTTAAAGATATTTTCAAATAGTCTGAGACTACAGGGAGAAGATGCAGATGGATAAATCAGGTGCAGGAATTCAACATTGATATTCAGATAACGAAGTTGGTAAGAGGGCAGGGTTTAGCCAAACTTATGGCAGAATCGAATTTGGAAGCAGCACAGGTGAATCAAGTTGATCTTGAGCACACTAAATTCAACATTGAAATGTCCCTGGTACAGCGATATAGTTTATTTTTTAAAGCACGTGAAGTGTAAGGATAGCTTGAATGACAACCAAAAGAGAACTATTAAACTTCAAGCTGCTAAGTACATCTTGCTTCAGGGTAATCTATATTGGAAGAACAGAGATGGGGTTCTCCTATTTTGTTTAGACATGCACCAAGCCGAAGCCGTCCTAAAGGAAATGCATGAAGGATCTTGTGGTGGCCATTTTTCAGCAAAAACTACTGCACATAAAATATTACGTGCAGGGTATTATTGGCCACAACTTTTTAAGGATTGTCATGCTCATGTAAGAAAATGTGAGGCTTGTCAGAAGTTTTCTGGAAAGCTAAAATATGACAGTGCCCTTCCCCTCAGGATTTTGCAAACAGAAGAACAATTTCAAATGTGGGGGATTGACTTCATTGGTGAGATTAGTGACAAATCAAGTGGAGGTCATAGATGGATCCTAGTAGCAACAGACTACTTCACCAAGTGGGTAGAAGCCATACCTACCCGCCAGTCTACTAGCAAAGTTGTGATCAAGTTCCTAACTGAAAATATTTTAACTAGGTTTGGCGTCCCGCGAAAGATTATAGCAGATAATGGCATGTGTTTTCGATCTAATGAATTTGCTGACTTTTGCAGGAAATATGGTATAACTGTGTCATATTCATCTCCTTATCACCCACAGGGCAACGGACAAGCAGAATCTAGCAACAAAAATATCTTGAAGATTATTAGAAGGATGTTGGACAACAATAAGTGAGCTTGGGATTCCAAGTTAAATTTGGCATTATGGGTGGACAGAATCACAGTTAAAAGTCCACCGGTTTCTCTCCTTTCAATTTGATTTATGGCAAGGAAGCAAGACTTCCCCTTAACAATTTACTTCCGGTTTACAAATTTATTACGGAAGAGGAATTTGATGATATTGATTTTATGGAAGACCGATTGAATGCACTGGTTGAGCTTGATGAAGTTAGGAGATCCGCTCAAGAGCAAAACATCACCAAGCAACAATAGGTTAAATCTCTACATGATAAAAGAGCCACGAACAGGCCTTTCAAGGTAGATGATTGGGTTTTAAAAGGGAACGCAAAAGATCAGGATAAAGGTAAACATGGTAAATTTGAGGCCTTGTGGTTAGGGCCATTCATTGTTTCAAGAAAAGCAGGAGAACATTCGTACTTTTTGCAGGACACTAATGGAAGAGTGCAAGACTTCCCGGTTCACGGACAATACTTAAAACCTTTCTTCTCATAAGAATATTCAGGGAGTTTTCTTTCTCCTTTCCCTATCTTTTCATTTTTCATTCAAGTTTTCTATTTTTCTTGTGTGGACTAATTAATGTTTTTGTTTCATTTTTTTTGTAGGTCTGCTCTATCCAGAGATAGTTGGGATGCTCATCATGCTCGCAAGGAACATGTGTCTCCAGCAAGAGCCACTGATGGAGCCCTGATTTCATAAAAGCAGGGCATCCATTTGATTACCATTTTATATATCATATCTGTGCTTTGATCTTACCTTTTCTTTGTTAATCATTTTTCCTTTAAGATCTAGACTTTCATACTAAGTAAACTTCCATATTATAGATGGTAATAATATTTATGATTTATTTATTCTATGCTATAATGATTGGTTAACACATCCTATTTTTCAAAAACCAAATTCATCACCGATCTTTTGATAGTGGCAGATATCATCAGAGTCATTTTCCAAATGGATGTTTTCTTTTATTTTTAAATTGAAGATTATTTTTCTAGAAGCACCACGTGATGATTTTCAGGCATGCTTGGACATGACAAAGTTTGCAGATTTAATTGCATTTGTGGTTTCCTGATGGTTTCAGTAATGAAGTGTGCACCATGTTATCATGTCCAAGCGGTGACCTTTTGGATGCTTTTTGTAATCCATCCTTCACAACGTTTTGTGACAGAGATATTGATGCAGGAGCATCCTGGGTGTGAGAGCAATCTTGCATCACCCAAAAATATTTGTTTTTGCTTTTCAATAAGGGCTATCTTGTGCAGAGCTGCTATTTCTGGAAACTTTCTATTTTTAGTAAGTTGGCCATACGATCTCGGAATGTTCTGATTTCACATGTGGAGGTTCATCTCTGTCATATCAGCCTGCCAGTAAAGTTTCATGGCTAGATCAAGTCTGGTTTTGAAGATATTGAAAATTTTCGGTTTTGGAAACAGGGTGCAGAAACTTTGAACTCAGTTTTGAAGGCTTTAGAGGCCCCGGATGAGGTCGAATTTTGGGCTGAATGAAGCTTGCTTAATTCAAACGTTGTAGAGCGCTTCGTGGCGTTTCCGAAATGGGGTTATAATAGCCGAGCGGGTCAACTGGTGATGACTTATGGTCTTCGGAAGTTGGGCCACCTGAAATGGCGGAAAATAATTTTCTTCAAAATTTCTGTTCGGGTTTCAAAGGTTATCTTGAGCCAACTATGATGTAATGAAATGTAAAATAAAAATAATTCTAAGTTTGGTCGGCCTTATTGGCTAAAATTCTGGAACCTTCCCAGGCGGTGGAAATTGCCTATATAAGGAAGGCTGTATTATTGTCTTAGGCAGTTCAGAATAGTTCTGGGTAGTAGATCTGGGCAATAATTCGAGGCTTTGTCCTACAGAATATTGTAAGGGAATGCCCATGGGGCTTTGCATATTGTAATTTTGAAAGTTTGTAATTCCACATTTGTGGAGATAATAAGAAGCCAATTTTCTGTTCTTGCATATTGTTGTTGTTTCTCTATTTCTGTTATGCGTTTGTGGTATTAAGGGGAGCATCCTTCTTCAAGTGGTATCAGAGCAGGAGTTCTTGAGTGTGTAAACAGATCGCCGACTGTGAGGCAGTTTGCACCAGGACCGTGGCTAGGGTTTCAGCGCGCATCGCGAAAATGCCTCCACGAAGGGAACGTGGCGGAAGAGCTGGTGTTGTAACACCTGAGGTTAGAGAGCTGCAGAGACAAGTGCGAGCATTGCAAGAAGAGATTCGCAGAGGAATGAATCTTAATGTCGGAGACGAAAGCGAGGATGAAGCTGAAGAAGAATATCAAGAAGGAGAAGTTGAAATTGTGAACCAGGAGGAAGAAAGACTTTTTCGGGCGATTTCCAAGATTGGGAAAAGACCTAAGATTGAGGTTCCTACATTTTCTGGAAATCTTAACCCAGAGGAATTGATCGACTGGATCAATGAGTGTGAAGAATATTTTGAGTATGAAGATGTTGAGGATCCTGATAGGGTCAAATTTGCGAAGGCCAGATTGAAAGGTCATGCGAAGATATGGTGGCAAGAGATTCAGTTGGAGCGAAATAGAAGGGGAAAGGAGAAAATCACGAGATGGGATCGGATGGTGGATAAATTGAAGCGACAGTTCATTCCTGTTGATTATGAGCTTGACCTACTGAAGAAAATGCAGAGTTTGAAGCAAGCGGGAAGATCTGTTCAGGAGTATACAGATGAGTTCTATCGACTTCTCATCAGAACAGGCCATGCAGAAGCTGATAAGGAGAAAGTTGCCCGATACCTTAATGGGTTAAGGCCAAGCATTCAGGAGGAGCTAAATCTGGTTCGAATGAACAGTATTGAAGAGGCATACCAGTTTGCCCTAAAAGTAGAGGAAAAGCTGAACAAGAAGTTTGAGAGCAGACAAAACGGAAGAGGTCGCGGTGGACGATCTGGTGGACGGTCATATGGTGGCCGAAATGAAGATCCGAAAAAGAAGGATGAGGCCAGTAGCAGTCAGAATCAGCGAGGAAATAATTCCAATCGCTTCCAGGATCAGAATAATAGAGATCAAAGAGGAAGAGGAAGAGGACAAGGATCTGGAAGAGGTGGCTTCCGTGGAACATGTTTTCACTGTGGAGAAGAAGGTCATAGGGCATTTGAATGTCCTCAGCGCCAAGGTAGAACAGACAGGAGAAATGAAGGCCAGGCCAGAATTGCACATGTAGATGAAGATGCCAGATCATCAAATTCTGAAGATGCTGAAAGAGAAACGTTGATTAACAGAAGAGTCCTGTTGAGTGGTGAGAATGAACCTGAGCAAAGGAGGAGCTTGTTTCGCACCAGGTGCAAGTGTGAAGGTAAATGTTGTGATGTGATTATCGATAGTGGAAGCACTGACAATTTGGTGTCAGAAGAGATGGTGACAAAGTTGAAGCTCAAGAGACGGAAACACCCACATCCATATCGGATTGCCTGGGTACAGGATGACCACAAGGTCATGGTCAATGAACAATGCCTGGTGAAGTTCAAGATTGGCGGATACCAAGATGAGGTATTGTGTGATATCATATCTATGGATGCATGTCATATGTTGTTGGGTAGACCATGGCAGTTTGACAGATGTGCTGTACATGATGGCCGTGCGAATACCTATTCCCTGACAAAGGATGGAGTGCGACATAAGCTAAAACCATTGAAGGAGACTGAAGAAAAGGTATGTGGTAATGCAAGGATAACTTTTGTTGATGGAAGAAATTTCCTAGATGGTATGAGGCATGAGCATGTATGTTTTGCTTTAATTCCAAAAGCTGGTAAAGAGGAAGTAGAAGATGTTCTTGTAGAAGTTGCAGATTTGTTGAATGAGTTTCAGGATATTGTATCCGATAACGTGCCTGATGGATTACCACCAGTCAGGAAGATCAGTTATCAGATGGACTTGATCCCAGGAGCGAGTTTGCCGAATAAGGCAGCACACAGAATGACACCTGCAGAAAGTGAGGAGTTGAACAGACAAGTACATGAACTGTTACAGAAAGGATTGATCCGTGAGAGTCTGAGTCCCTGTGCTGTACCAGCGGTATTAGCACCAAAGAAGAATGGAGAGTGGAGGATGTGTACAGATTCTAGGGCAATAAACAAGATCACAATCAAGTACAGGTTTCCATTGCCGCGAATGGATGATATTATGGACTGTTTGAGTGGAGCTGTGTATTTTTCAAAGATAGATCTGAAAAGTGGATATCATCAGATTCGGATCAGAGAAGGAGATGAATGGAAGACTGCCTTCAAGACAAAGGAAGGACTGTATGAATGGTTAGTCATGCCTTTTGGGCTAACCAATGCACCGAGCACTTTCATGCGGCTCATGAACGAGGTTCTGAAAGAATTTCTGAGTAAGTTTGTCATTGTTTACCTAGATGATATTTTGATCTTTAGTAAGACATTGGATGAGCATATGATGCATATTCGTATGGTATTTGAGAAGCTGAGAGAAGAGAAATTGTTGATTAATTTGAAGAAGTGCAGTTTTGTGAAGAAAGAGTTAGTGTATCTGGGATTTGTAGTTTCAGCAGAAGGTCTAAAAATGGACCCAGAGAAGGTACAGGCTATCCTTGAATGGCCTACTCCAAGGAGTGCTACTGAGGTAAGATCTTTTCATGGTTTGGCTAGCTTTTACAGAAAGTTTATCAAAAATTTTAGCAGTATTTGTGGTCCCTTGACTGAAACAATGAGAGGGGATAGAAAAGAGTTTAAGTGGACTAATGGGGCAGAAAAGAGTTTTCAATTGTTGAAACAAAAAGTTACAGAACAACCTGTTTTAGCACTTCCAGATTTTAATAAGGTGTTTCAAGTAGATTGTGATGCTAGTGGTACTGCAATAGGAGCTGTTATGAGCCAAGAAGGTAAACCTGTTGCTTATTTCAGTGAGAAGTTAAATGATGCCAAGAGGAAATATTCTGTTTATGATCAGGAATTTTATGCTATAGTTCAGGCATTAAAGAAGTGGAGACATTATCTGCTTCCTAAGGAGTTTGTTTTGTATACTAATCATCAAGCTTTGCAATATTTGAATAGTCAAGGAAAATTGAATCAAAGGCATTTGAAGTGGGTTGAGTTTTTGCAGAGTTATACATTTGTTTTGAAACATAGGAGTGGAAAGTCTAATAGGGTTGCAGATGCTCTTAGCAGAAGGCAACTATTGCTGACAGAAATGCAGATTGAAGTGGTTGGGTTCAAGGAACTCAAGAATTTGTATCCAGAGGATCCTGATTTTGGTGAAGCTTGGAAAGCTTGTACAGAACCTGTTACTCTAGACAGGACGAAATGGTTGGATTTCATCATCCAGGATGATATGCTATTCAGAGGGAGTCAGTTGTGCATTCCACGAAGTTCTATGAGGGAGAATCTCATCAAGGAGAAGCATAGCGGAGGATTGGCTGGACATTTTGGTCGTGATAAAACCGTTGGTTTGGTTAGTGAGAATTATTATTGGCCGCAGTTGCAGCAAGATGTGAAGAGGTTTGTACAGAGTTGCAGAGTATGTCAGATGGCGAAAGGAGTGAAGCAGAATACGGGATTGTATCAGCCATTACCTGTACCAGAGAAGCCTTGGGAGGATATCAGCATGGACTTTGTTCTTGGTTTACCGAGGACTCAGCGGGGACATGATTCAATTTTTGTGGTGGTTGATAGATTTTCAAAGATGGCACATTTCATTCCCTGCAAGAAGACTAATGATGCTGTTCATGTAGCAGAATTGTTTTTCAAAGAAGTAGTGAGACTTCATGGTTTGCCAAAGACCATAGTTTCAGATCGGGACACTAAGTTTGTTGGATATTTCTGGCGTACATTGTGGAAGAAGTTGAAGACAGATTTGAAGTTCAGTTCATCACATCATCCACAGACTGATGGACAGACAGAGGTGGTGAATAGGAGTTTGGGAAATTTGCTGAGATGTTTGGTTGGAGATAAGCCAACAGGATGGGATTTGATTTTACCACAGGCGGAATTTGCATACAATAATTCTGTCAACAGGAGCACTGGTAAATCACCATTCTAGATTGTATATGGAAGTAGTCCAAGAAATGCATCTGAATTGAGGAAGATAGATAAAGGAGAAATAAGTAGTGCTGAAGCTGAGGATTTTGCAGAACACTTGAAGAACATCCATGAGGAGGTGAGGAAGCATATTACCAAGATGAATGCACAGTATAAGGCTAAGGCAGATGAGAAAAGGAGGTATAAGAAATTTCAGGTTGGTGATGAAGTCATGGTTCATTTGCGGAAGGAGCGGTTTCCAGTTGGTACATATAACAAGCTGAAAATGAAGAAGTTTGGGCCATGTAAGATACTGAAGAAACATGATTCAGGAAACGCATATGAGGTAGAATTGCCTACTGAGCTAAATATTTCACCAGTGTTTAACATTTCAGATCTGACTGAGTATCATGAGGGAGGTGTTGAAGATGAGATCACAGCAGCACAGTGGAGTATTCCAGCAACTAGTTCAGACACTAAGGAGATTGAAGATATACTGGATAGTCGTGTTGGCAGAAGCACAAGGAACAGGACATATGAAGAATATCTGGTCAAGTGGAAAGGACGACCTGTTGAAGATTCATCATGGCTAACAAAGGAGGAGGTTAACCGTCTTGGTTTCCCTCTACACACCTGAGTCGTGACAGGGTCACTTCTCAAATTACCCTGGGTGTCTGATGCAGGAGCATCCTGGGTGTGAGAGCAATCTTGCATCACCCAAAAATATTTGTTTTTGCTTTTCAATAAGGGCTATCTTGTGCAGAGCTGCTATTTCTGGAAACTTTCTATTTTTAGTAAGTTGGCCATACGATCTCGGAATGTTCTGATTTCACATGTGGAGGTTCATCTCTGTCATATCAGCCTGCCAGTAAAGTTTCATGGCTAGATCAAGTCTGGTTTTGAAGATATTGAAAATTTTCGGTTTTGGAAACAGGCTGCAGAAACTTTGAACTCAGTTTTGAAGGCTTTAGAGGCCTCGGATGAGGTCGAATTTTGGGCTGAATGAAGCTTGCTTAATTCAAACGTTGTAGAGCGCTTCGTGGCGTTTCCGAAATGGGGTTATAATAGCCGAGCGGGTCAACTGGTGATGACTTATGGTCTTCGGAAGTTGGGCCACCTGAAATGGCGGAAAATAATTTTCTTCAAAATTTCTGTTCGGGTTTCAAAGGTTATCTTGAGCCGATTATGATGTAATGAAATGTAAAATAAAAATAATTCTAAGTTTGGTCGGCCTTATTGGCTAAAATTTTGGAACCTTCCCAGGCGGTGGAAATTGCCTATATAAGGAAGGCTGTATTATTGTCTTAGGCAGTTCAGAATAGTTCTGGGTAGTAGATCTGGGCAATAATTCGAGGCTTTGTCCTACAGAATATTGTAAGGGAATGCCCATGGGGCTTTGCATATTGTAATTTTGAAAGTTTGTAATTCCACATTTGTGGAGATAATAAGAAGCCAATTTTCTGTTCTTGCATATTGTTGTTGTTTCTCTATTTCTGTTATGCGTTTGTGGTATTAAGGGGAGCATCCTTCTTCAGATATTCAATAGGACTTCTGCAGCAAAACAGGTGGCAATATCAGAAAATTTGTGCTATTCCTGGGCCAAAGCAATCACAAGACTTTCATATGGAGCCTAGTTATTAAGCATACGTATTGGAGGAGGAAGTCACGTAAATGAAAGAATGTGAGAGCACAGACCAGAAGACATATACAGATTTATCAGGAGATCAATCCAATGCGTCTCATGTGATAATTAAGTGATGGTGTGCATAAAGATGTCTTCGCGCAACAACAAATTATACCTCCAAGTAAAGAAGAAATGGGAGTGGAAGATCGCATAAACAGATAGTTTGATTTGCCAAGCTGTCTTGTCGATAAACTTGCTCAGGGCACGTAATAGTGGAGATACGAACAAAAGAAAACTTATGTAAGATCTGATGAATGGAGACTACAAGCATAATGAAACGCGTGTGCAGGTGTAGTCCCGAGCATCAAACGGTTGCCACGAAGTTGCATAGAAACTGATAACAAATGAAGAGATTACAATTTCCAAATGATATGTATCGACAAAGACATAACGCTAGCAATTTTTATTCACACAGGTTCTTTGAAGACACTTATGAATTAACAAGTGTATTGTCACTTGTTATGAGGCAACACGTGGTTTCATGTAATCCAACTCCTACCCGCGCTGGCATCCTCAGTCATGCGGTCGGTGAAAGCACTTATGTTATGGATTAACAAGAATATGAAGAGACGCACCGGTTCACAAGGATTAATCCGCCACATGTCTTGTTCACAACCGGGCCCATCAAAAGAGTCTTGGCTGTAGTAAATTCTAATCATGAGTAAAAACAAAGATGTTCTTGTTATGAAGCGGTGTGTCTTATAAAAGACAACCGCATAACTCTTCACAAATATATAAATATAGAATGTAAAATCAAATAAAGGGATATACGAACACAGCCTATTAAAAAAACTGGCAAGAATATTGACTTTGATATGATATTTTTCATCGGTGGAGGCATGAAATTTCTGAACTAAGCACTGCAGATATTGAATTTTTAGAGTAAATATATTGAGTCTGGAATCAAAACGTATCTGGTTGATCATACATAAGGAGTGTCCTTGGTACAATCCAGTTTCAGGCAAAATCCGTAAGCATATTTATTTTATTTGTGCATATTAGAGTTATTGAATTATTATTTAGTTGTGTCTTTTATAAATATCTTTATTAATTTCTATAAATATTTTATTGTTCAGATAAGTGGGCTGGGTTACTATTGCATTTTAAAATTGATAAACATAAATATCGAGAAATATTTAACTGTTCCTATATTTATGTCTAGTTTGTCTCCGTATTACAGGAGTTAAAATACATCCTAGATTAATATAAAAATTGCATTCTTATAATTAATCCGTCGCGTCTCGATTACTAATTTATTTATAGTTTAAATTCGTTAAAGTTTTATAAAGTTGTACATTTCAGCTTATAATATAGACTCTGTTTGCCCATTAAATTAGACACTGGTCTTTATCATTACTCTAAATTCATTATTTATATGCTGGCAGTTATTTTATACTATGCCATTTGAAAATATATTATATTCATTTATCTTTAAAATTTACAATTACTCTTTTATTACAAATTATTCATATATATTTATATGATTGTTTATCCTTTTGCAACACAGAATTTACAAGTTCAAAAGCACTCATACGTTGAAGCTATCATTAAAATTTATATTTATTTGAAGAAGTCTTAAGTTTTCTATTATCCTTGCCATTTGGAAAACTTCTGTTACGTTCGCGATCTAACCAATCTACTATAAGTATCTTGGATTCAAGTAATTTGTTCAGGATTAGGTACACCCGCCTTGGCATTGCAAAGCCAGAAGTGCAGGGAACTGGGATAATATCACTTGGTTCCGTCAAGTTGGCCACGACCAGTTGGTTATCCTAGCATCAAGTTGGTAGGATTTCAATCCGTCGGTTTTGGGAACCAACAGAACGAATGGCAGGAGGTCAAAAGAAAAAAGAAGGTAAGAATACATGCTGATGATAAAAATAGTAATGTGATTTTGCTGAGAAATCCTTTTGAAACATTAAGAGCAAAGCTGGACTCTCCAAAAAAGAGACTGTATTCTCCCCCCCATATACGCAATAGGGTTTTGGAAAGGAAGGGAAACTCCAGGGATAAGAGATACATGTACAAAGCCCTTCCTCAGTCAGATCTGGAATATATCCCCCCTTCCTTTGCCAAAACCCTAGTCACCCAAACAGGGTCTGACATTAATGGGGAGAATTCAGAGCATTCTAAGTCTAAGATTCATATACACAGTGGTGGGGAATATGAACAACACGAAATATTACTCTCCTCTCCATCAGCGTAGGACGGGTAAGTATCTCAAGCATAAGCCTAACCGGATTAATGAAGGGATAAAAGTCCCTCAATCTAAGGTTTCCTATTCAATGTATACACCTCCACACAGGCGTAACAATGACCATAGGTTTGATCACTCTAAAGCTAAAAAAATTTCTCACCGGGATTCTAACAAGATTTCCCTAGATGATAATTCTATAGCACAAAAATAGAAATATTATGAAGATGCAGGTGTTATTGTCCGATGGAAAGGAGCAGGAGCTAGCATTCTTGACATTTCAGAAGCCTTGACAGAAATGCTCCCTAGCGAGGTAAGTATCACTGTCCTTATTGATTTTTTCTTTCTTATAGATTGCAAGAGTCCAGAAATTGAAAGGAAAATATTTGAAAATCACAATCTGAAATTCAGGCATGAATCCTTTTTCGTGACTAACTGGACGCCTCTTTTTAATCCATTATACCTAGTAAACTTTGAGGTAGAAAAAGCTATATCTCTCAGAATCTTACCAGTAGAGTTATCAAACCTAGACTCTGTAAGGCAAATAGGTAATAAAATTGGTAAATTTATAAGAGTCGGTGAAACCAAACCTAATAAAACTGAGAAAACTATTATCGTTAAGATGATTATACACCAGAATTTTATCCCACATATATATCTATGTTTCAATTCTAACACAGTAATTATTAATCCCATTATCACTGAAAATTTCATAGAAACTGTCAATGATAATGTAACGGTAAACAAAGAACCTATAAATTTATTAATCAATTCTCCTAGTAGAAGGGAAGTGGAAGTAATTCTCTGTAGAGACAAAGGGGGCTTTATGCTGGCAAATACAGGGGATAATCTCAAAGACATACATGCTTCCTCTTATAGAATCAGGCATCCCTTAATTGAATCATCCTCAAACACTAACACCTTCCCTCCAATGAATAATGACGGGATACAGCCCTCGGACTCTGTACAAGGAGCAAGCACTAACAGCAAACAAGTATTGGAGATACAAATAGAAAAAGAAAAGGTTAGTCCAATTATGGGCTCTTCTGATCATCATCTAGCTACAGCTGGTGATCTACCATCTCCCGGCTGTGATCTAAGTGTTGAACTAGACAGTAAGGATAACAATACCACCAAGACAGATTACCAGGTAAACCAGAGAGTGGAATCAGCATTCAAACCTGATACAGCCAATACTACAGAGTTAGACAAATGCAACGAAGAAATTGAAATTAGTACAGAATATATAGGCGAAACCGTCACAAATGAGCTAATGGACCTTTTCATCAATGAGATCTGTGACAGAGAAGAAATGCAGCTCCAAAAAGAAATATTGATTAAAAAGATTATGGCAATCAAAGATGAGGACAAAGAAAATGCGGAGCCCATGATGATCCAGCAAAGAGATACAGAACCTAAACTATCTGTCCCCATAGAACTAGAAGTTCTAGATAAAAACTGCCTAGAAAACATCTTGGAATCATATGGCAAAGATGCTATAGATCATGAAGATGACCTCACTAACAGAGAGTTGGGTCAAAGGAATAACAGTCCTTTCTACAACGAAGAAAATATAGATAATATTAATGGCCTATTCGGTATATCAAACGAGGATAGACAACTGGGAATAGCCATTAACAAGGAAGGGTTAACAAGCCCCAAAATAGACAAGATTAAGAAGAAAAGAGGAAGGAAATCCTGCAAAGAATTAAGAGCCTTAGCTGGCTGCGCCGGTAATCAAAAAAAGCTAGCTGATATTCTGAACATAGGGAAGGGGAAGTGCCTTCCCAAGGAGCAATGAGAGTCACATCCAGGAACGTTAGGGGCCTAAACACCCCTAACAAACAAAGATTGTTAAAAAGATATTTAAAAAACTTTGAATCAGAAATTATCTTAATACAGGAAACCAAACTCAGCATGGAAGATAGTACAAAATTTGGATGTAAATTAGGAATCTGGAAATCAGAATTTGTGCCATCTCTTGGAGCATCCGAAGGTCTAGCATTGTTGTGGGACCCCCAAAAAATCTTCACTCAAACCTTAATTAAAAATAGCAACTGGGTAATAGTAAGGGTTAATAGCCTCAAAACAAATCTCAAATTTAACTTGATAAATGTATATGGTTGTCAGTGTGTGCTTCTGGATTGGATTGTGTATATTGATAAATGTATATGGACCTATTCAAAATGAGGAAGAAAGGAGAGTTTGGCTGGAGATTCAATCCTATCTCCAATCAAACAAAGAGGAGCTGCATATACTAGGAGGAGACTTCAATGCTATCTTGGACATTAAAGAGAAATATGGAGGTTCGCAATACATCTCACAGGCTCAGAAAGACTTCAGCCAATGGGTCATGGATAATCACTTAATAGATATCGACACTAACAATGGCATATACACCTGGAACAATAGAAGACTAGGCTTTAGTCATATAGCGGAAAAACTAGACAGATTTCTGGTTGGAGGAAAATCAAACAATTCTAACCATTTAATGAGCGCAGAAATTCTCCCTGAAACAGGATCGAACCATTTCCCGATTCGACTAAATATTACCGAAAGCTGCAAACCATCTAGGAACCCCTTCAAATTTGAATTCATGTGGTTTCAAGATCAGGAATTTATCAACCTCCTAGAGCAATGGTGGAACCAGGTGTCAATTGAAGGCTCCAAGATGTTCAGCTTAGTAGCTAAACTAAAAGTTATTAAAAACAAAATACTGGAGTGGAATAAAAATAAATTTAATAACATCTTCAAAGATAAAATTCAAATAGAACAAGAACTGGAAAACCTGAATAATATAGTCATCGCCCAAGGCATGAATGAAGCAAGCTACCTTAAAGAAAAAGAACTTATGTCTAAATACAACGCAATTCTTCTTAAAGAAGAGATTTTCTGGAAACAAAAGTCTAGGGAATCTTGGTTAAAAGGAGATAGCAATACAAAATATTTCCATAAAACCACGAATATAAAGAGAAGTATAAACAGAATCACAAAAATCAAGAACGAAAAGGGTCAAGTCCTAGAGGACCCAAACCATATATCGAAATAATTCACACAATTCTATTACTCTCTCCTAAACAACACTGAGGCAGTCAATCTTGAAGCACAAAAGGAAATGCTAAAGGCAATTCCAAAATTGATTACGGATGCAGATAACAAAATGATTAATAGCAAACTTACTTTGGAAGAAGTCAAAACTGCGGTTTTTCAAATGCAGTCAGATAAAGCTCCAGGTCCGGATGGGTTCCAAGCAAGTTTTTTTCCAAAAGTGCTGGCACTTTATGGGTACTAAAATTTGGCAAGCAGTAGAAGCTACCAAAAATTCTGGCTCCATTCTAACGGAAATTAATAACACTTTCATTACACTCGTACCCAAGAAGAATGAAAGCTCGGAGCCAGGAGACTTTCGACCTATAGCCCTTTGCAATACCATATATAAGATATTATCTAAGTGCTTAGCTAATAGGCTCAAAACTCTACTTCCCACTATTATTTCAGAAGAGCAGACTGGCTTCGTTGCCAACCGCTCTATCTTAGATGGTATTGTGACTGCCCAGGAACTTGTTCATACAGCTCAAATGACTAAGGACCCTAGCATGTTTATTAAAATAGATATTCAAAAAGCTTATGACAAAGTCGACTAGCGATTCCTATGCAAATGTATGGAAGCCTTTGGTTTCTCCAAACAATGGATTAACCTTATATACAATTGTATCTCCTCACCTAAAATCTCCATTCTTATCAATGGTTCGTCGGAGGGCTTTTTCGGCATCTCTAGAGGCATCAGACAAGGCGACCGTTTATCGCCCTTCCTTTATATTATAATGGCTAAAGCTTTAGGCAGAACTTTATCCAAGAAGCAGATAGAAGGGAAAATCAAAGGTTTAAAAGCAGCCGAAAATGTTCCCAATATCACCCATTAGCAATTTACAAATGACACAATACTACCAGGTGCGGCCAATTGTCAAAAAGCCAAGGCATTCAAAGATGTCCTCAACTTATACACGAAAGCATCAGGCCAACAAGTTAATCCGAATAAATCTGAAATATACTTTATTAACACGCCCCCAAGGATTGAAAAGTTGATTTGTAACACTCTTGGTTACAAACTTGGAAAGCTCCCGTGCAAGTATTTAGGAATTGATCTGGATAAAGGCAGTAGAACATCCAAACTTTGGCAACAAGTGTTAACAAAGATCCAAAAAAAGAAAAGCTCTTGGAAAGGAAAATGGCTTACTAAACCGGGCAAAACCACTATGATTAAATCAGTTCTATCAGCGATACCGACTTACCACATGTCTATTCTTCCCCTTCCGATTAATATAAAAAACAACTTAGACAAAACTCTTAGAGATTTTTACTGCCAAGGAACTTCAGAAGACAAAAAACTAGCTCTCATCAAGTGGGACAATCTGTGCAAACCGATCACACAGGGTGGTCTAGGAATAAAAAATCTCCTTTGGCAGAACAGAGCATTAGGGGCAAAGCTCATTTGCAGACTCTATAAGGAACCGAAGAGCAAATGGGCCTCTATTTTACTGAACAAATATATTCCAGATGCAGACCCTATTAATATCTTTAGGGCTAAATCGCACAATAAAGGCTCTCGTATTTGGAACTTCATAAAAGAATCTAGAGACATCATTAGCAAACTCCTTACATGGGATGTAGGTTCAGGGGATAAGGCATTATTTTGGGACGATTCCTGGGGGGGTCACCCCCCTCTAGCTAAGATGGGATTCTCGCAGAACTTCATAGATGAGTGCAAGGCTACCATTGGTGTGTTTTTAAAGGACTACTTCAGGATCAGAGGTGATACATCCTAGAGTACAGCAGATGCCAGTAGTATTAGAGGCATAGAAAGACAGAGTCTCGTTCGTATATTAGTAGATAGAGAACTATCCAGCAAATATAGATCAGACAAATTTATTTGGGCTGGCTCTAACAATGGAGAATACTCTGTGAAGGAGGGGGCTATAAGAACATAGTCCTAGAGCAAAAAATGGGTAATCTCGATATTCCCCTGAATCTATGTTGGAATAAAGCTTGCCTTCTGAAGGCTGGAATGTTCCTATGGGCTGCTTTGCAGAATAGGATTTTAACAGCAAATAGAATTAGAAGGCTGGGGTTCGAAGGGCCATCGAGATGCCCTTTGTGTGAGAATCATGTAGAGGATGTCAATCACTTACTTCTTAACTGCACTTACACCCAGGGATGCTGGAAATGGTTACAACAGTGCCTTGACTGGAAAATAGCATTTCAAGCAGACTTATTAGATCTTCTTAAAGCATGGCCGAATCTGTGTAAAGATAACTTATATCATGATATATGGACAATTTCCCCTTCTATTCTAGTCTAGGAAGTATGGAAGGAACATAACAGAAGAATTTTTACAAATCAAAAACTTGACTATAAAAGCATTACAAATAGAATAGAAACTTCTATCACTGAAATTATTAACAGTAAACTACGAAGTCAACTTTGTTACAAGGAATCGTTTAAAGCTTGGGAAAACAAGATCAGGCTCAAATGGCCCACATTAGACATCCCACCATTATATGGAAAAGGTGGTCTGAAATCGAAGATGGACAGATCCAAGTGTAGATGGATCCCACCTAATGAGGGCTAGTTTAAATTAAATTTCGATGGAGCCTCAAGAGGTAACCTCGGAATAGCAGGTACAGGAGGTATCATTAGAAACTGGAAAGGAGAAACTATCGCTAAATATGCTAGACCCACTAAACCCACTACTAATAATATGGCAGAAGTTATAGCTGCCCTCGAGGGCCTTAAAATTTGCAAAAAACTCAACTTACCAAAACTAATCATTGAAGGAGACTCTCAGATAATAATTAACGCTATTCGTACTAAAAAGACCCCTAATTGGAATATTAACTCTGTAGTTGAAGAAATTAATCTGATATTAGCCACCATACCGGAGTATGAAGTTAGGCACACATACCAGGAAGGTAATTCGGAGGCAGATTCGCTAGCTAACCAAGGAGCTAATGGAGTCTCATTAGAAGCTATTAACCAAGAAACAACAGACCACCGTTAGTAGAGCTAGGATTGTATTTGGTTATTGTTGATCATACAGGGATGTATATGTATACTCCCTTGACCTGTTCCCTTGGCAGCTCCGTTCTTCTCCTCGGTCTGAGGTAGTGTATCTATCTAGACATCTTATATTTATTAGTTGCTTTCCAATCTTTCTTTAAGGTCCTCTTTAGGAGGTACTTTCCCTACCCCATGGGTGTGATTCTCTTCATAGGTGTACTCTTATAGGTATTTCCTAAGCATGCTGCTTAGGATATATCCTCGACTCATGGACAGCACCTAATCATTGGCAATACTCTTGATTTCGGTACTCCAATCAAGATCTTAGAGTTTAGCCCCCACAGCTAGGCTTTCCTATAGCTTATTGGAATTATAGCTTCTCGATCCTACTTATCATCATCTCTTAGAATGTTATCCTTTTTTCTTCTCTTAGCATTATGTTAGCATATTTGTCTCATCACCTCTATTTTAGTTATTAATAACTAATTTTATCAGCCTTTATTGGCTCTCTAGTCATATCAGAGGTGTTCTTTTAATCATGTTACTAGTCCTTATTATTTTGTTTAGTAGGTTTCAGTTCTCGCGTTTTTTCCCATAGCTCTTTAGTCATATCAGAGGTGTTCTTTTAATCATGTTACTACTCATTATTTTGTTTAGTAGGTTTCAGTTCTCGTGTTTTTTCCCGTAGCTTCCCCCCCCTCCTTTTTCATCCTGTTTTGGTATCATTGCCTCTTTCTAATCATCTGTTCCTTTCCCCTCGGTTGTATCATGATTGTAGGCCGTGATCTTTTATCGATGGTTATGTCTAGCTAGGTTCATCATAGTCTCATCTTTAAACATTGAATCATTCAGGCAAACCTGCATATAATGGGTCCTGAGATCCCTAGGTGCACCAGACGGAACAAGAAAGACATAGAAGAGTTGGAATGCATAGTGGTTATGATCAGAGGTGATAGTGCATGGAAATGCACGGCTGTGCAAAAGAATACTGATTTACAATCCAGGTCATGTACAGAGGTATATACGTATATTCACCAATATGTAGAGGCACTTTTTGGGGTTAAGGTTCTTGCTCCTACAGCACATCCTACAGGAACAATTTTGCTACTTAAAATTTTGTATATAGTATAGCATGGTAATAAAGTCAGTATGGTCTTATGTATATAAGTAGATATTTTTATGACCTGTTGTGGCGGAATAGTTCAATGATACACATAGACTTTACTTTAATCTTAGCTTTCATGAAGATGTAACTCTTCTGTATCGATCAAGGCTGAATCTAGTCACTAAGTGACGGTCCTGTTTATATGGCTTGGTGAAGACATTAATAGCTATGTTTTAATTCTAATTAGTAACTGGATATACTTCTTTTGATTCGAATTTATATGGGAATGTATGATGATATGCCTATTTCCCTTAATCCAGTCAGTGTATAGCAGAATCATGCTCTCGTGTAGATACCAATTTTTATGAAACAGATGGTGCAATCTACATGTAATGGTACAATGGCGGCACTTCCTACATGTTTTCACCCATCTCTATAGAAAATACAGTAGTATCTCGTGCAGATGCTAATCTTGCAGATTCATCAGGGATTACAGGTATGCTACATATACTTCTTTTGGGATCTACCTGCCACTACTGTGGATTCATACTAATATAGCCCCAACTCGAGAGTTAACATAGCTCATGTGAGGATTTAATGGGTCTGGTTTGGGGGTAAAGCCTGATAATCAAGCACCTCATTAACATCAGTTTCTCACTGAGCAACCATTAATGTCTATGTGTAATTCAGAGTCCATAGTAGTGGCAGTGCATTCTCCCATAGATATATATTTATATATATAATATATATATAGATATACTCATATATATATAATAGCATAAAAATACATATATACTTGTATATTTATATATATTCTTATATATGTATATTATAATAACTCTTGGCCAGCCTCTTCTTTACAGACTAACATTTGTTTCTAGATCAAAGATCATGATCATGCTCTGCCTACCACATACAACGGGGTCCAACCTGGCATTATGCTGTTCTGGTTATAATTGATGTTGGTATGATTTCTGGTATAGAATAAAAGGGACAAGACTGTTCCCCTCTACTATACCCAATACGCATATGGTTAATTTCCATTTCTTGTCGACAGTAAATTGGTATTAGTCACATACAATATGGTTACATTATAAGATATGGTCATCTTTCCGGATCTACTATGTATGACAAAATGTATATCAGCTTATCCTTTATTTCTTTACTAAAGGTGTAGAGTTTTGTTCTGTCTTCAGGGCCGTTGAAAGTAACAATTAATTTGTGGTATAAATTTTGCTCAATAGGAATAGTTATTATCTTCATTTGTGCATATCCATCTATCTAAGACCTTGTATGACATCTCTAGATGTAAATGTTTAGAGGGTATAATTGCAGTATAAGTGGAAATGTATCTTTCTTCAAATTAACGATGAATTGGAGCTCAACCAAATTACTCATATTTTATTAGACTTTTAATGTTCTAACCTTTAATTCCAAGAAGAGTTTGGAATGGATATGTACATCTTACTCTTCAGGTAAGTTAGACTCAAATGGACTTACTGCTCTTGTGTAAGTACTAAGTACAAAGGTAAAGGTCATTAAGATTTTAAATTTATTATATCTATTTCTATTTTATCGTCTCTTTTTAACAATCTGGTTTGGAAGAATTCTGTCAATTCTGCAGGAGGACACTGTTTACTTGGCGCCAAATATAGAGTCTTCTCAAAGGAAAACTATCAAGTTAAACAGGAGCGATAATCCTACTGTCTTAAATAGAATATGTGTCCACAATTTATCATTGTAATTAAGGAATCTATTATTGTAGAATTAAATTAGTTATTCTTCAAGCAGTGGGTATGCCCACGGAACCTATGTATGTTAGGATAAATCTCAATAGATATCGAGTCGTGGGTATGCCCACGGAATTCTTGTATAAGGATCAGGACTATTGTCTCGGGCACGGCTAGAGGTTTTCTCAACCCCGCTCTTTCCTACTAGCCCCTGCACTGAGCGGAGTTACTTTGTATCTTAAATTTTGATAATAATAATAAAAATCTTCTATGGCTTCGGCCTTTTACCGACCAAAAAAAAACATTAATTTTGAAAACTTAATTTATTTAATGAAATTGTTTGCTCTCAATAAACTTGGGCTGAAAATGGGGACATTACACATACTTCCTTATCCACTGAGTGAAGCATTACTGGTTAGCTGCAAGAAAAAGTTGAATAAATGGTCTATGTCCATTGCAACTTGTGTCTCCTACCACATAGGTTCAGTATAAGGAAAGGGTAATAAAGAATTAGGATATAACATTGCCAAATACTCTCCAAGATGTTGGGACCACCTCAACTACCCTCCAAACATCATCACAAACTGTCATGCATCAAAACACATCATTTTTATGACACCATGTTTTCAAGTCACAAGACAACTTTTTGACTGATTGGTTATCAATGACACTGTTGGTCCAATAATATTTGACCCTATTTTTAAATAAAGCATAAGTAGAGTGCAAGCATCAAAATGTGATTTACTGGATGATGATCACGATATGTTTGAGAATGATGTTGATACTAAGAAGGAATCTTTATCATCCAATTTGAGAGCACTATCATATTGAAAAGCTTTAGTTACAGGAGAAATTTGTTACCTATAAATTTCTATGATGATGGCAGCTGATCAATCATCATTTTATATATGTAATAAGCCTTATGGTTCCTTTTTATTTTACCATGTTCGACTCCTTGCTTGCAAGTTTTTGAAGACTTTTCAATAAATGTTTGACAAAATCACCACACAAAAATGAATTCTATAAATTGCATATGATATATACTAATCAAAATAACGATGACTAGCAGCACCAAAAGAAAATTAAAAAATAAGTCCACGAAGTTCAAAATGGTTGCCCTTCTAAATTATAGGCTAAGATCAGTGCCTTAGCACCAATTCCATATTGTAAGCCTAGCAATGTTTTAAGTCTTCTGTTCATGATCTGCATCTTGACACTAAAAATCTATTTCTTTCTTCTAGCAGACTTGGATGAAACTTGCCCCACAAGTCTTCAAATTGAGGTAGGTCTAAGCATAAGTACAAAATATGTATCTTTGATTTACACTTCACTCCTTCAACAAATAGGTTACTGTAGCTAAGTCCTACGTTCCTGAAATTATAGTTGTGAGTCTACCCAATGACCAAACCAGTTTCAAGCCACAAAAGACTCAAGAGTAAAAAGTAAGGGTGCCACTTGCATAAAAGTTCACTTTTGTCCAATTAGATTGGCTAAATTATATAATAGTCCAAGGAGTAAACTCTAAATTAACACAGTAAAGCAAGCTCCACCACAAGAATTGGCATCTCTGGAATCTCCATCATTGCTGTGATTGTTGTGCAGTGTTGTATTAGTAAGGGTGCCACTTGCATAAAAGTTCACTTTTGTCCAATTAGTTTGGCTAAATTGTATAATAGTCAAAAGAGTAAACTCTAAATTAACACAGTATAAGCAAGCTCCACCACAAGAATTGGCATCTCTGTAATCTTCACCATTGCTGCGATTCTTGTGCAGTGTTGTATTAGTAAGCACTGAAGCTGTATGAACTCAATGAAGTTATAGTTGTAGTTTTTCCACTTATGTAGTTTGTGCAAAACAAGTGCATGAAAAAAGTTGACATAAATGTCTACCAACAGCCAAATACCCATATCATATATTTCTTCCCATCAACGATTTTGGTCCTAATTTCCATTGTATTTGTTGTACAAAATAAATCAACTATGTCATAAACAAATGGATATATCAAGAGAATTCTTCACTCTTAAGGACTCCCTGCTCCAAAATTAAACTAGATTATTTTACAGATACATAAAAAAAATTCTCAAATAGGAGATGACCAAGGTTTATAATTTAAGCACTACCAAAACCAGCAAAAGGTACAAATCGAACAAGAAGACAAAGTAAAGAAAGCTTGTGCTCTTATGCTTGGACTTACGTGGTAACTGTTGCAGGCCGATAAAGTCGAGCAGCAATCCTGTTTTCTGAATCTATCTTGTCAACAAGAGGTCTAGCATAACCTTTAGAGTCAAATTTCAATAGCCACCCAAGCAAGGAAAGGTTAATAATATGTAAATAATCTGCAGGTTAATAAATTCAGAGAACACATTAAAGACAAATTTAGTGGTTCAAATTTAAACCTTCGAGACCGGCGGTGAATAGGACAAGTTCTGCAAACTCACTGGCCTCTGATAAGAATTCTTGCAGGCCAGGTCGTTCATAGACAGTCACATGGTTTATTTTTTGTTTTCCTTCATCTTCCTAATTTTGAAGAAGTTAAAATACAACCAGTAAAGAACAGAACATAAAATAAATACTACCACAAACTATAGCAAATAACTTATGATTTAGAAACTAGAGTTAAAAAATGCCATCGACAAATCCCAGATTGACCTTATCGACAGAAACACATTGTAGCTCAAACCATCTGATTCCTGCTTGTGTAGCTTGATTATGGATGAAGGAAGGCAAACTTGAAGATTCATAGGCACACACCAATGTCTCATCCAAATCAAGAACTACCTGCAGTAAGCATATGTTTTTTAGTTCTCTCAAATTAAATAACAAAGAGGAATTACAACCTTTCTGAAAAAGTTCAACTGCCAACATGCAAATCCAAGTTGATGCTCTGGATTCTTTCTGGAGGTAGCTCATGGAAAGATAATATTTTACAAAGTAAGATATAAATATGTGCATAAAACAACTGGAAGAGCATTGATTAAAAATCTAAGAGTGTGTACGATAGCCATTTCCTTTGTATTTAATTACCAAACATGAAAAAATCTAATTTTACAAAACAGTACTCCTTGACAAGTGCAATAGCTTTCATTAACAAATATTGTCAACTAATTCTCTGAAGCCACTTACACTTGTCTACTGAAACAAATGCAAACAGTTATTTTCCTTGATATATAATGAATAGGATGAAACAGCTACAAGAAACACAAAAATGTTTAAGCAATAGATACATAAATTAAACTTTTGGATACAGACACACACCACAAGTTCATAGTGGTTTTTGATTTGCTAGTGTATACCAAATTTTTGCATTACTGACATTCTTCTTATGAAGAACTTGTTGGTGCATTAACCATCCTAAGCATATGTTCAAGTTTATATTGCAAGTAGGGTGGGCCAGCTTACAGTACTCTGTGAAAGATGTTTTATCAACCATCATATACCATATAATAGATTTCTCCTCCTGGCCCCAATTGTTCCTCCAACCCTCTATTTTTCCTTTGGCCCGTTTGCAGCCGACATCATCGACGCAATTGATTACGATTTTCCAATAACTTTGTTTTAAAGAATGCCATCAATTGAGCAAATAACAGTGGCTAAAACTAAGATTTCGCTTTTGAGTTTAAATTCATATTTATAGCATCCACATTCTATCATTTCTCAACAACAAGAAGACGCATCATTTGCTCTGCTTGCACATTTACAGATGCCTTCAGAAGGAGAGGATTTAAGGTAGAGAAGATTTTAGTGCAAAAGACAAATCAACATAAGAGGTCTTCAAAATTTCCAGAATAGGAGCTGCACCAGCGAAGTTTGCTGAGTCTTTGGAGTTCCCAACTACGGTCTACTAAGGTCTTCTAATCACCTTTGACTTCACATACAACCATCTCTCAAAAAGCGCTACTAGGGGGATTTAATGCAATGAAAAGTTAACCAAAAGTAAGCATCCACATAATATTACTCATTACTTTATGTCTATCATTGTAACTTATACCCCTTGCTTACTACCCAATGGTACTATACTCTTCATAACTCTTGCTTACAACCTCATGCCACCCCTTTACAAACAGCTCTTGCTTATATCCCCAGCACCACTCACCGACAAAATATTTTAGCTATCTAATTCCTCAAAAAGTGACAATGTATTTCTACCCACAATCCCAAAGTCAGTGGAGTGGCTACCTACTCCCACAGTTCACAACCTAAGATACCAGTGCGTGCAAGATAGTGCTGGATGCAGGTGCGGGTGTTGACGGATGCTGGTGCTGGTGTTGGTGCCCTGTGGGTGCCACCCGGGTGCCACCACAGGCGCCCGGACGCGGACGGATGCCTCTCGCAGGCATCCGTCCGCGTCTGGGCGCCTGTGGTGGCACCCAGGTGGCACCCACAGGGCACCCGGGCGCATCCGGGAGCACCCACGGGCCAGACATGAAAGCAAACAAAAAAAAAATATTTTTTCACTTAAAAAAACAATTACCATGTGCGAATTAGGAGTTTTAAACTTCTTTTTTTTTACCTAAACCCTAAAACGGCCCTAAAAGAGGCCATTCAACCCAGCTAAATGCCATATTGTTTGCAGCTCTCCATTTTCTCATTTGCTCTCCATTTTCTGGGTTTTGAAGACAACTTGGTTATTTTCGAAGAGGAACGATCGTAGAGCAAGGGAGAGCTTCCACAAAGCGTTTTTAAACATTGCAGGTACGCATTTGGTCCCATTCTCAACTTGTTTAATGAATTTCTTTGAGATTTTGATGATTTTTTAAATTTTTTCAAGTTTGTAAAAAAAATTTTGAAGTTTTTTTCAACTTTTTTTTTTTTAAAAGAAATAAACAATCAAGTTTAGCTATCTATTTGTATCATTTTTTTGCACTTGTATGCTTGATGTTCGTAGTTTTTTTTCTAAATTAAATTTATTTATTTTCTTATTATAGCAAGAAACTAGACTGTATTGTGCAAAAATGGCCACCACCGGAAGTCAAAGTTCAGTTGGAGGACAAAGAACCGATAATTTTAATATTGATGTTGGATCTCCTTTATGGAGACATACGACAAGAATATCACAGGCTTCAGGAGGTGGCTCGTATCTTTGGAAGTGTAATTATTGTCAAAGTAACAAAGGAAAAGCATTCAATAGCTCGTATTACCGGGTCAAACTTCATTTTATGGGCCCTACTGGTAAAGGATTTGCAATGTGCAAAGGCACAACTGGGAAGGGGTTGACTGAAGCACAAATAGCTTCATTTGTAAAAGAACAAGAAGAGGCTGATAATTTGGTTAAAAGATCAAAAAAAAGTTTTTATCAACCTCCATCAGGAAAGAACAAAACACAATTACCCACTGAAGCAATTACATCCTCCAAACATCCATTCTTCCAAGTACCTGAACCAAGAGAGGAAGAGGAAAAAGTAGAGGTTACCACCCGCAAAAGAGGCCCTTTGGACAGCGCATTTAAAATGGAGGCAAGAGAGCTTGTTGATGAAGCCATTGCACGTTGCCTCTATGCCAATGGTCTTCCTTTCAACTTGGTAAGATCACCATATTGGAAGGAAATGGTGCAAGCCATACTTAGAGCTCCAGATGATTATGTAAGTCTCGGGTATGAAAAGGTGCGTACCACTCTATTGCAAAAAGCGAGGACTAGTATAGAGAGATCTCTTCAACCAATTAAACATGCTTGGAAAACTTCTGGTATAACTATTGTGTCTGATGGATGGAAAGATGCAAGAAATCGACCATTGATTAATGTGATTGCAATGTCCCCCAAAGGGTCAATGTTTTTGAGAGTTGTTGATTGTGAAGGGCAGGTGAAGGATTCACAATTCATTTCTAGAATTCTCATTGAGGCCATAGAGATGGTGGGGAGTGAGAATGTGGTACAGGTGGTTACAGACAATGCGAAAAATTGTAGGGGTGCAGGTGCTTTGATTGAGGGTTGGTATGACCATATTTTTTGGACACCATGCACAGTACACTCCCTAAACTTGATCATGCAACAAATTGGCACTCAAATTGATTGCGTGAAGCAAATTTACCAAGATGGGGAGGAGATACAAATGTTTGTGACGAACCACCACATGTCACAATCCATATTTAGATCATTCTCCAAATTGGAGCTGCTGAAGGTAAACTCAAATTGTTATTACTAAATTACTAAATTTCATTTATTTATGTTCATGTTCAATTATTAAATTGTATATAACTTTGCTTAATATTTATTGACATATTGTTAACTTGCTTTATGCTTAGGTTGCTGAGACCCGTTTTGCATCTCATACCATTGTTATGAGACGACTTGTGAAGGTGCAAACAGCATTAAGCCAAATTGTTATTTCTAACCAGTGGGGTATATGGAGGACTTCAAATTCAGAAAGAGCCCAAAAGGTCAAGGCTTTGGTCTTGGATGACAGTTGGTGGGCTCGTGTACAATTTGTATTGGATTTTACGGAGCCTATTATGACTATGCTCCGCTTTGCCGATACAGATACACCTTGCTTGGGCGATGTGTATGATGGCATGGACACCATGGTTGAGAAGGTAAAACTTTCCATACAACAGCATGAGAATGACCCCACAGAATGTGAAGCCTTATGCAATAAGGAGGAAAAAATCATTCATCATCGTTGGGAGAAGATGACTACCCCATTGCACCTCCTCGCATATGCCTTATCTCCGAGGTACTATAGTGAGAAAGTACTTTCTATGCCAGATAGAGTTGCACCATATGCGGATGAAGAAGTTGCCATGGGGTGCTACAAAGCTTTTGCAAGACTCTTCCCAGATGAGGAAATGCATGACAAAGTGAGGCTAAAATTTGGCTTGTTTGCTTTGGGTGCAAAAAACTCTCCATTTGCAATAAAGGACCAATATAAATTGGGAGCTATCACTTGGTGGTACATGTATGGTCAACCATACAAGCAACTACAACCTCTTGCAATCAAGATCCTGTCACAGCTAAGTTTTTTTTTTGTTTTTTGTTTACCACTTGTATTCTACACTTTAGTGTTCAACATTCTTTAAATTGTTTTTCATTTGTATGCTTAATTTTGTGAACACTATCCAGGTTGCAAGTTCTTCTGCTGCTGAACGGAATTGGAGTACATACTCCTATATCCATTCAGTGAAGCGCAACCGGTTAGGCTCAAAGAAAGATGAGGACTTGGTCTACATTCATACCAACTTGCGTCTTTTGTCACGTTGCCAAAATGAATACAAGGAAGGGTCAACCAAGCTTTGGGATGTAACCCCTGAGTGTGCAAACTTGGATGCAACGCTTAATGATCTTACTGCAGTCACAGATGATGGTGATGATACCATCACACATGGTGCATCTAGCGCAAGTGGAACCGTTCTTGGTTCAAATGATCTTGAACTTGCAGCAGTTGGAGATGATGAGAATGTGGATTTTTTTGAGAATCCTTATGATTCTCAATCTGATTAGTGCATCTTGTGTCTTGACTTTTGAATCCTTGATTGTTGATTGATAAACATTGAAGTTTGAAACGATACGAGCAAGTTTCAATTTGAATATTTGTGTCTATGAAATTTTAAGTTGAAGTTGTTGAACTAATATGAAATATCTTGAATCTTGATAAATGCTGATTGGTGAAGTATCATTATTCTAATTCTGAAATTCATACTATCAAATGTTTTATTTTTGTATAATTCTTGCACTTCTTTGCATAAATCATATATTAGATTAATCATTATATATATATATATATATATATATATATATATATATATATATATATATAAAAATATATATAAATATATATATATACACGTATCCAAACGCACCCGCACCCACTAAAAAAAAATTTTCACGCATCCCGCACCCGCATCCCGCATCCGCATCCACATCCGAATCCGCACCCGAATCGGCAACTTAGTTCACAACCAAGTAAGAAATAGTATTCAAACTTCTAAATCCCATACAGATAATGATATTACTACATGCTAAGTTAAATCCAAGTCAACCAAGGATTGTTAAGCAAGATTCTTTCAATCTATCCAAAGAGCCACCCAAAAGCCGAAGTTACATCAATAGTGAACATTAGAGCATACGTACCATGAAAATGGCTACAGAATTAAAGGAAATTTGTGGCAATGGTTATTCAAAGTGCTGCTTATCACAGCACAAGCTTACTCTAGAGAAAATAAATCGTAGTGTGGCATAGTTACTTGTCAAATTAAACATATTGTTTTTTTTCACGTTACTTATCAAAAAATACAAATGAAAATTATTGTTGTGTATGGTTTAGGGCACAATTTTAATGGTCAAAATTGAAACAGTTTAAAGATAATGCATTGAAATTGTAACTCACCCCACAATTGCCTTATGTAATTGAAACATGAGGGTATGCTTATGAACAATTCCAAACAAATCCACGCACAAAAAATCATGCCCTAGACTCCACAAATGAATCAAACCCCATCCAAATTAATTAATCAATCACACCCAAGTGCACCTAGGCTTCTCACCAATTCAGTAACATAGAATCCCCTCTTTAGTAGATCATATTATAAAGACCTAGTTTAGGCCAAACACATATTTGGTGAACCAACATGAATCTATAACAAATTTTAGTAAGGTAATTTTAACATTATCTGTTATTATCTTATTTTCTGCATCTTTTGTAAGCATTTTGCCAAACTTGTTGGCTCTTATGATTCTCCTAACTAGCACAACCTCTTTAGATTCTTAAATGATTGCACCTTCTTTCCTTCCACTAACACCATTGAAGTAATATCTCATGGTGTAATTTTTTACAATGTCAACCTAGATGATTTAGTCAATGCAATAAACTTGACTATGACACTGACATTCCAAAAACCTACAAAGAATCAAACATTATTGACCAACACATTTATATTCAGAAAACTCAAAAGAATTAAACATCATCATCTCACTTGACGATGTTTAGGACAGAAAATTTATGCATCATCGACCAAGCCACAATGCTAAATCAACATCAATTTAAAAAGAGAAAACTGTTGCTTTCATAACTAACAAACTGCAAACTTTGTATGGTGGATAGCCCTTGTATTTTAATGTTAGATGTTTCAATGAGTCCCATGGATCCCCATGTTTTGTTGTGAAAATATCCTTGAGCAAAAAAATGTGACTACCCTTTGCTACATGCTTAAGTCTTTCTCTTCTTTCCAATCTTATGGCTACCATTCATTATGATGGAAGCTTTCCATAGATTCCCACTAACATCAATGTTTGCATGACATAAACTATTGTCATGAAGGTGATCAAATTGCTCACCATTGATTGCTGATCCAAAAGCTTCAACAACTTGAAACCCATATTCAGTATCTTACTATCTAGTATAGTATCCATCTCATGTTTGAAAACTTCACCTGAATCCTATATCCTATTATTGTCACAACCTGTGTTACTAGAGTCAGGAAATGTCTCAACATCCATCACAAATGTGGATTACCAAAAAATGACTCTACATCCTCTTGCTCAATAAGTGGGTTATCAATAAATTAAAAGTTATTTCTATCCTCTTTCTCAAACCAATTTTCTTGTTGACCCAAGCTTGCACATGTAGCTTTTGATTCTCCAAAAAATGCTTTCATATCAAAAAAAATTTGAACAATTACCTACCTAGTTTCATTTGCCACTATCTTGCTTCCTTGCTTCCTGAATTTTTTTGTAGCTGCAAGTTGATTTCTACCTTTATTAGTGCCATTCGGACACTTTCTTGTGAGTCCCTTATTGATTCAAGTTCAAAGGTGAACTCCTCAACCTTTACCTTCATTTCCTTGCAAATAGTTAAGGCCTCATCTACAAGTTTGATGGCCACGCCTTTGTCTTTAATCATATGCAAATACTTTGATTTCATTGTTTCCATTGCATTCTAAACAGTTTGTAAATCTGCAATAGTAATAATTTGCTTACTCCTAGAAACATTTACGCCATCTAATTGATCAATCTTTTTCTCTTTAAATTTTGCATTAATGCTTTAATTAATTCTTTGTGCTATCCAACTCGGTTAGGACTTGCACTTCATTTTCTGTTGTTATCATCAATCATTTCTTCCAACCACCCTCATAAAATACGAAGTCATGCAATGATATTGAACTTCTACTAAAATCAATGCAAATCAGCATTCTATTCTAAGACAAAACTTTCTATAGTCATTCTAAAGGTTTTCTTGTAGCTCCCACTCATTTCGTGAATGAACTTCACAAAAATGATCTAAGCATTCATTATTAGTTGTTGGCCTGAAATTTTCAGAAAGCATAATCCCATCATTCGATGTTCCTAAATCATTTGTTTTATATGCATATTTTTCAACAGTCATTCTGGACCACAAGCAAACATGATTCTTAAGACAATTTCTTCTTCATAGGATTGTTCCAAGTGTTCTTCTTTCTCAAATTCAGGTTCTTTAATAACTTAAGAAATTTTTTATGCTATCTCCTCTTCTTCCTCATGCTCCACTACGACAATTTCTCCCTTGTTCTCATCGTCATTGTGCTAGAATAGACATTTGATAGATGTTAAAAAAAGCTTTTTTAGCTTGTGGCTTAAGAGTATATGTCGCCTTCATTAGACCTTTATTTCATTTCACCTCTTCTTTGATTCAGCATTTGTGACTTGGATCCCAAGATTCCTTCCATAAAGTTTTTGTCTTCTAAGTTCATTTTGCCATCATTTCTCCCCTTTCTTGCAAGGGACCTCTTAATCTATTGATTACATAAAGTAAATTATGCTAGAAATAGGAAATACTGAGAGGGGGGGGTGAATCGGTATTTCACAAACTTTTGCTTTTGCCCAAGTATGGGTATATTTAATTAACTTGCAATTTGCATAAAAAACTAAACTGAATAACAAACACAACCATAAAACAATAGAACTCATAACACCATGTTTGTTCTCGAGGAAACCCTGGCCAAAGGAAAACCCCAGTGGGGATGGTACCCACAAATGATCCACTAATCAAAAGTATCTTGTTAAAGATTCTAAGTTCATTTTGCCATCATTTCTCCCCTTTCTTGCAAGGGACCTCTTAATCTATTGATTACATAGAGTAAATTCTTCATTTGTTATTTCAACTAATAACTATGGCTTCAACTTATTCTCACGCTGTTTGACAACATTTTTTGCTAGAGCATGTGCAACTGGCAAACATTATTCCTGCTTATCCTTTCGCAAATTAGCCAACAAAACTATAAGTGGCTAAGAAATATTGTTATTTTAGATCAAAACTGAAAACATAATTGCCTGCATTGATCTTAAAACATTTTCCTCATGACTCATATTAACAATAGCAAAGAAACATTGAAATATTTTAAGAATAAATCATCATAGCGCATAAATTTATTATAGCAACAGTTTCTTGATTTGTTACTCTTGAAAACTTTCCACGGTAAACTGAAATATTTCCCTAACATACTGTTTCCACATGGAATTTTCAGAGCAGTTAATCTCGTAACTTCGCTATAGGAAATGGTAACTGGAAGTTTCACATCTTTATCAGGGTGTCTCATAAGCTGGGGCCTAACCAAAGCAACTATTAATGGATTCCTCACCCATCGCAAAATCTCAGCATCTGATTGTTTTACTATGGAAAAACAAACTTCCACTTCTTTCAAATTTACCCGAAATGGCCTAAATTCACTAGTAATGGTCTAAATTTGCACCCTTGTGTAAATTGTCATTTAGCATCACTTTCACCTTAGCCTAAGACTCAAAATCCACATCACCCGCCCACATCCGCTCAACACGCCTTCTCATCACCCGCTTCAGAATCCTAGCCACGCGGCCTGGACGGCATAAGATGTGTGGGCGTCGCAGAGACATCCACGCTACACGCTCTTGTCTGCGAATATGCAAACATGCAGGTTGCCATTGAGGCATTACAAACTGCCAACCTACAATTGTAACGCCTGATTCCACCGCCCACCGACACGAGATTCGACCTTGCATGCATAGAATTTTATTTTGAACCTTCATTTGCCTCTCTCTGAACATTTTGAAAACTTCTTGGTCATTTTCTCTCATAGTTTTGGCTCTACCTCTCTTCGTCATCCACTCTCACAGCTTCAATACAACTTTTTGAGACAAGCTCTTGCTCTTGGAAACTCTGGTTTTCATTCACGCATATGTTCCTCATCTCGTGTGGTTGAGGGGAATTTCTTCACTCTCTTCATTCGTGTCGTTTGAGCATATTGATATCCTCTCTACTATTCTCTTGGCATATTTATTGTTGCATATCTTTCATTATCAATTATCTATCACCATTGTGTCTATTCCGCTGTTGTGGAGGTGGACACACCAAAGTAGGGATCGGACTAAGCTAGGTTTCATAACAACCAACCCCAACACTTTTGTTGCTTCCATGTGTGCGGGTTTCTTGGATGAGTGAGCTCAACTTGTTTATTCATCGAACTTCGAATCCGGTGTTATTCCTCCTTTTTGTTTCTCTCTCTATCATCATATTTATAGCATAAAAGTAATCTCTGTCATTCTATTCTTTCACCAATTTTCCTTTAGTACGTTAATCTACCATTTATTAGTTTTACTTACTTTCTGGGCACCTTCTTCATACTCTGTCTGTACAAGACACTACAGTGCCACATTGTCCTGTAGTCGCAATGTCGTTCGTGACCTGCATTGGCATCTAGGGCAGTAAGCTTGTAGAGCTCAGTTTGCTTCTATCATAGTTAGCTCTTTTCATTTTAATAGTCTAAATGTTTTTATCATCTAGCATACTTGAGTTATTAGCATTTATTTTCATTAACTATTTTCTTAATTCAACTCACTTGCATATAATACACTTTAAACACATCAAACTTCTTCAACACAACATTTAATCCCCCTAGCTTTGCGTGCCAGTTGAAGTGAGATGGCGCCAAGGAAGGTCCATCCCTTAAGACTTTAAACCGGTCTCTAGGTTGGTGTATTTTTCCTTCTCCACAACTTGATATTTAAAACTAAAGGTGGAGACCAATACAACTTATTCCCCAGTTATACATCAAACAAAGTCAACAATGAATCGCCTACCAAATGTGCAATCCCAGATTCAGTTTCAGGTCTCATATGCCCCTTTTATGACATGTTCGACACCCTTAATGCAGCTACAGGTTTGTACGGCACTCCCTCTGCCTTCCTTAAGTCTGTACAACCATGTCTTAGTGATTGCAGATTGATAAAACTGAATTTGTTGAGTGTTGCAAGTAGATACGTCGCTTTCGTGATCATTCCAGATTTGTACAGCTTGTTGTGTGTGGATTATAGACTGGTTCAACCAGTTTTGATCATGTACAGCCCTTGCAATCAACAACCCAACTGCTGCAACTCAATTCTGGGCAGTATGTGACTTGTACAGCATGTATAGAATACCCCAAAATGATGTAAATTGTTCCTAGCAACTCATTCATAGTAGATCAAACAATAGCACTATTCTAAACCCTCAAATCGAACTCTCCTGGCAACTAAGTGTAATGTCCCCTTTTTAGCATGACCATGACTATAGATGAATTAGCCTATCATGTGACCCTTGTAGGCTAATGAGGATGGACAGATGGTCTCTTTCAGTGGGCATCTACTTCAGGATTCAATATGCTTTGGTTTGGCTTTAGTTTGACGTCATTTGGAATTCATTTTCTATACTTTTTCCACGTTTACTATTTATAATAAGCCTGATGTTGTTTGAGAAGGACCCTTTCTATTTTTGGAAAGTGCATTTGGTCACATGGGGAAATCATAGGTTCAGACGGCATATTTAAAGGATAAGTTTTTGGGAGTAAATATTATTTTAGTGGCCAAATTATTATTAAATCATTTAATGGCTTATTATAAAGTTATAATTTAACTTTATAATTTCACTTAAGTTGAGGGTTGAGTCATCATTGGAAGGGGCCATTTATTCAATTAATTCATGAAAGCTTAAGCCAAGGTATTAATTAAAGTATTGGAGTAAATGAATTATTAAAAGGAAAAAGTATACTTATCCTACATTGGCTGAAAATGTGTGTGAGTTCTCCCACAAAAGTTATAAAAGACTCACATGAGTTCCTTTTCGTTATGTTGTTTATGCTTTTGAAATTGGTGAAGTTTATGAGAAGAAGAAACCAGGGTTTCGTCTTCAGTCATTGGAGAGCAGGGATTTTTCAATTGTGCAATCATTTGAGGAAGTGAAATAACTTTTGAATTTGATCTTCTGAGAGAGCTTCAAGATGGAGGCTCTAATTGCATTCAATTGGTGATGAATTTATATGTTACAGCAGCAAGCTTATTCCCATATGGCTGCGAATTGAATGTAAGAGGCAGCTTGTGTTATTGAAGGGTTGCCTACATTTTTCCTTGGGTTGCATTCAATTTGAAGGGAGTTGTGATCTCCTTCCAAGCAGCTCGTCCTTTGTCTACGTTGTGTTTAGTTCCTTCAGCAGCAGTGATTTCATATATCTATGAAATTAGAGGTGCACATTTGATATTTGTAATTGCATACATATTTGTAAACATTTCTTTGGTGAAAGAACTGAAAGGATGCATGCCAAGTGTTTGTAGAAATGTCTATTGGTTGTAGATGCACATTTTACATGTACAAATCAGATGTATGCATTCAAATGGTTAAAAAGGATTGCATCTGCATTTCAATTCTTTGCCTGGATTTCTTAATAATCATTTACTAGCATTTAAACTTCATTTGAAACCATTCCAAGCAAGCAAATACAATCTGAAAATAAAAGACGACAAGATAGAGGTTGCCTGCAAATTGTTTGATAAAATGTCAAACATTCAAAATTGACAACCAAAATCAGAATTGAGACAATATCCTAGTGTGGGATATTACAGTGGTATCAGAGCGGTTTCCTGCCATCCTATGGGGTTGGAAATTTTGAGTTCCCATGTTTGATTTGTGAGGGATCAGCACTAGTTTTATTTCAGTCATGGATGAATACAGAAAATCAAGTAAATATGGAAACTAGTTGAGCAGTGTGTCACGATTTAGGAAACAAACAAGTGCCTTGGAAAACGAAATGGAGAAATTGAGGCGAAGACAGGAAAGGCTAAAAGCACAACTTTCAAATCCGGCGACTGTTGACAGGGCAGCTTGTTTTATGGTTTCCTTCTTCAAAAAGTCTTCCTCACAAAGAATGCAGGAAGAGAAGCGAGAGGTTTTCGCAAGTGAGACATCCAGAAATCTTCATGATGAGTTTTGAGCAGTTGTTGATCATTGTGGAGATGATCATGTTCTTAGTTGGACAGCCACTGGTCCTATTTGCACACTTGATGTTAGAGACTCTTTACAAGGACATGTGGATGTGCCTGTCTTGTTGGCAAATGGTGGTACTAAGTTTCAGCATCCCGAGCCTATCAGAGTTAGTGACATAGGGTCTAATTTTCAGGACAACAGTCCTTTATGTGAGCCTATTGTTGATGTTGTGGATAGTGTGAGAGTGGAGGATGTTGTAGATACCACTATGGATTCTGACACCTTAGATGACGGTGTTATTTTTTAGGACTGCGAGGGCATATGAGCTCTGACAGCTATGATGTTTATGACAGCAGTCGTAGTGTTGACTCAGTACAGGAGACGTCAGTCTTTTCTTGTATTGAGGATGTGGGCATGGAGCTATCCAGTGATGACACTCATGATGGGAGTGTTACAGATGAGTCAGGTGGCATAGATTCAGGCCACAATATAGATGATTCACATGATGACATTGAGTCATGTATGTAGTCAGAGTTAGCAGAGGGGTCTCAGTTAGACGATGTGGACACTAGCATTATGGATACCTCTAATGTTGAGTGTGAGGATGAGACATGTTGCAGTGAGTCTGGTATTTTAAATCAGATATTGAGAGTTGACTCAGCGTTATCATCTAATGGTGGTGGGTTCCAGGATCCTTTTTTACAGGGACTTGCGGATGAGGATGGGGAAGCCTATGAGTGGCAAGAGTTTGTTACAGCTAGGGCTTTCACTTCTTCTGATGAGGTTACTTCTTTGGTGACTCGTGAGGATGACTCTACGTGCAACGAGTCATGCTTGATTTATCAGACCCTGGGGGAGGACTCTGAGTTGTTAGTGAGGATGGGTCTTAGGATCTAGATTGTCATGTGCTTACAGAGGACGAGGTAGCTGAGGATTTTCATGAGTCAGATCAGCAGCTTCATCGGGGGTAGATGAGGATGAGTCCGATGTCAGTACTCAGTTGGTAGATGTTTGCTCGGATGACAATACACAGAGATACGGTGATCTTGAGGGGAGTTTGTTGGATACAGCTTCCTTCCATAGTGTGGACAATGCAGTTGAGATTGTACATAGGAGGTCCGTTGTGCAAAGTCATCATGTGACTAGCCAATTGAGAGTCGGCAGGAGAGACATTACTTCTACTCTCGAGCATTTCGATGCCGCTCATCAGTTGTTGGAAGTAAACATATGGGGTGCTCCTATGGCAGTTGAGCATGGCGGTGGTTACCTTTCCCTGACAAAGATTCATTCCTTGCGGGAGGTTGTTAGGATTTAGAGACAGAACTATTTACAGTTGGTAGCCAACCAAGATCACTTAGTTGAGTGGGGGAGTACGGCATATGAGGCATTAATGCACAGACAAGAGGAGTTGAGTAAACTTACTCAGGAGCTCACAACGACTTTTGAGGCTTTAGAGGGCACTCGGTAGTCTCTTCAGGAGTCGCAGTTGCAATTGGGAGAGGTGACTATGGAGTTGGAGCGGATGCAGTCTTTGCCAACCATAGATCCAGTTCAATTGCATATGGTGGTGGTTGGTGGTGAGTTAGCTTCCACAGTTGGCAGTGATGGATGTGTTGGAGACACAGTTAAATCCATCCTTGAGACATATGCAGTAGACATAGAGGAGGTGAGTGCTTTAGTGGAGGATTGCAGAGAGAGTTTTGCAGGATCAGGTCCTCCAGTAGTTAGCACGATGACAAATGATACAGAATGGGTTATTGAGAGTCATGATGTAGTAGTTGTTGATTCATTAGAGATTTGTGTGCTACTTCATGACAATACTCCATCTCCTCACAGGATATGGGCAAGGTATCATCTGGGTTAGTGGTTAGCTCTCATGTTGATTTGTTTCCTTCTTCCAGAGGCAAATCTGTTACTTCATTTCATACAGTCGATAGCGATAGACGGTTGATAGTGCCATAGTTTCAGAGGGATCAATTGTGGGTTGCAGAGGAGCAGGTTGATGCTACTTCATATAATTTCTACTGCACCAAGTCATTCATTGAGTATCTTCTTGAGAGTTCGAGATTTCAGGAGGGACCATTCGAAGCTTCTGAGGGTACTCTCATCCGAGGTTCTCACAGTATTCAGGTTTTGGTGGGATACATTGTAGAGACTTTGACTACAATGCTTCCCCACAGGAATTCTATGGTTGGGTTTAGTGAGAGGGTTACCCAGGATCCTATCCAGCCAGTTGTTTGGAGATAGAGATTGGAGCCATCTCTTGGTTCTCGGTTTGATGATGATGAGCCTCTGGCGAAGATCAGAGCATTTTATCGGAACTACACAGTGAGAAGAGCTCATCATTTCTCTTTTGACCCATAGGTAGAGGACTTGGTTTCGTGCAGGTGTGGGTTGGCTCCAGGTGCATACCATCCTTTATGGGATGGGCTTGCACCCTCTTCAAATGATAGGGTTAGTTGTTGCAAGTTAGCAAGAGGCTGCTTGCAGAGTCAACATATCCATGACGGTTTTGAAGAGGATGGATATCTAGGTTCTGATACAGATGCTTTTGGGAGTACTAGTTCCTGTTGCACAGATATACTTCATACTCATGGCAGATTGGTAGGGTGTGCAGGGAATTTTGATCTAGCAGATGATATCAGATATCCATTTTTCCTTGTTATAGATGGATGTGAGTTTCGTCTCTAACAGGATCCAGGTAGAGATAGTATTGGCACTGCGGATTGGGTGAGTCACCCTTGTTGATATGGTGACAAAATGTTCAGGATAACATTGTGGATAGTGTTATCATCACAGGAGTTTGCAGGTGACGACAGGGACATTATACATATTTATCCTTGGGCTGGGTGGATCATTGTGTTTTTGTGATTCTTGTGATTGCTTGAGGTCAAGCAATCTTGGGTAGGGAGGACTGTAATGTCCCCTTTTCAGCGTGACTGTGACCCTCGTAGGCTAATGAGGATGGACAGAGGGTCTCTTTCAGTGGGCATCTACTTCAAGATTCAGTATAATTTGGTTTGGCTTTCGTTTGGTGTCATTTGGAATTCATTTGTTGTTATTTTTCCCTAAGTTGCCAGTTCGGATTCAAGGACGGATTCGGGTTCGAGAATCCGGTTTGTGGATTCGTGAAAAAAAAATTTCAATTATGATTCGTATGGATTTGTGTGTATATATATGCATTATATATCCAAAAATATAAGAGAAATATACATAATTCTAAAACTAAATCATTTCATACTATGAATCTATGATGCTTGATCATTGATCAAAGCCAAATGTCAAAGATAAACATTAAAACTTCAAATAGTATACTTGATCATTGATCTATGTTGATGATTCTAAAGAAAATCAGCACATTGAATTACTGAATTCTAAAATGACAAATCAAAATATAGTTCATTAAAGTTTGAAACATGATTCAATGTTCAATGGTTCATCAATCATGAAAGACTAAAGTTTTCAATTCATCAATCATCAAATGGATTATCAAAAAAATCGGGATCAATGGGGTCTCTAGTAGCTGCAAGTGGTTGATCAAAATCATCATTGGAACCCAAACCGGCTCCACTAGCACTAGAGGCTATTGTCTCATCATCATCATCATCATCCACATCAGCCAAAGTGGCTCTAGCAAGATCCCGAATGGTCATATCTAAGTTAGCAGACTCGGGTGCTACATCTCAAAGCTTCTCTGTAATGTCCCCATTTTGAGCATGCATTGCAGTTAGTGAATTTATCCTATCATTGGGTCCTTGTAGGCTAATACCGGTGATTAGGGGACCCTGTTGTGAGTTTTGGCCCCTTTTTGAGATACTTACTATTTATAGTAAGTCAACGTATGGTTCTACTGAGCTCAAAGGATTTAGAGGAGTTATATGATGCTTTCAGATTTTATTTCCGGCTTCCAATTTGGACTCCAAGATTCTTGGAGGGAGCGTCTATTTTTAGTAAGTCACCCCGTCATGTTCATTCATCTTTCATCATCAAGATCACTCTTGTGCTGTCAGATTTTGATTATGATGTTTCCTCAGTTGTTTTCGTAAGATGGGTGAATTATGATTATTATTTAATTAAATCGGCTAAAGTTGCCATTTTTATTGGGAATGTATTTTGGGCATCTTAGTGTTATAGCTCGTTGGAACCAGGTTGAGAAGTTTTAAATCCTGAGCTCATAAAACAGGGACCCTATGTGTCAGAATAGCATTATTTTAATAAAAGGATCATTTTTCAGCATTAAAATGAAGAGAAATATAATAGTTTATTATATTTCAAATGTGCACATAAAGCAAAGTCTTTTGTAAGTGAAAAGTGTGTGAGGGAAGATATCCTTTATTATAAAAGCAATGCTTTGGGCAAAAAGCAATTCATTCATGGACTTATGTTTTTTATTGAAGTTGGAGAGAGAAGAAATATGGCTAGGGTTTGAAGATTGATTCCTCATTTTGCAATTTGAATCATAACGTGTTAATGGTGAATTTTGCTACTGAAATTCTCAAAATTCACTTTTGAATCTATGGATATCAATTTGGTGTTGTTGTATGCCAAATTGGAGAAGAATTAATTCGTTGCTGCTGTTCTGTGAATTCCATAATTCTAGTTCGATTTTTCTAGAGTAGTTCTGTAGACTTGGAAGGTTGTTGTATCTTCTAGTTAATTGTATTGACATTGTGAAGGCTATGATTTATCCAATAAAAGTTGTGTCACTTCTTTCCTTGGTCTGCGTTAATTATTTGAAGGGCTGCGATTCTGAATTGTGAAGCATGTGAGTACTTCCAGGAGCCACGTTTCATCTTGGTGGCTGCCGTATCAATTTGGGAGGCTGTGTCAATCTTCCCAGGGGCTGTGTTTGAACCAGAGTATCAAAACCCGCGGCGAGTCAGGCGAGTTATCCTAACTCGCGGGCCGAGCAAGGGCTCCCGAGTTTTCATGACCCGGCCAAGTCACCCGACAAGTCATGGCCTTGACTCGCGTGACTCACCGAGTCAGCGGGTCAAGCCATGACTCGCCAAGTCTGAGGCTCATGACCCGCGCCGCGGCAGGCCCGAGCTGGCCTTTAAAAAACATAAAAAATCTTCTTTTTTTTAACTTTTCTTTGCATATTTCTTTTGTTATTTGCCCTAAAAGGCATTGTAGTTGATTTGTTGGAGAAGAAGAGAGAAAAAGAGAGAGAGGAAGAAAAAAAAGAAGCCAAAGGGTTGCAACCAGCCGGGAAGAAGAGAATCAAGGAGTCCACAAAATCGGATTGGGGAAGCATTGAGAGCATCAAGGAGCTAATAGCAACTTTTCTCAACTCATTTGAAAGAGGCAAGTGTTAAATTTTTAGATTTTGTTGATTTTTGCTTGCATGTTTATGGTTTTCCATTGTTTTTAGAGTTTTTTTTTAAGTTTTAATTTTATTGCAGCCACATTCCAAGTTTCGAAAACATAAATTCTTCCCATTGTTCCCAATGCCTCAAAAGTGTCCATGTTGGAAATATGCCGAAGAATTTCCCGGTAGACAAAAAAACCAAACAAAATGCACCTTTTGTAAAGAAATTTTTCATGGTGGCATCAATAGGCTTAAATACCATATTGTCGGCATACCTGCCAATGATGTTGACCCATGTACTAAGACAACTCCCGAGGCAACTCGTTTTTGTTATGTCCATTAGAAAAATATGCTGAAGAGAAGGAAACTAGAAAGAGGCAACGAGAAGAGATAAATGTTATCGGCTCCCATTCATCCACACCCGCATCCGCATCCGCATCCACATCTGTACGTTGTGTTGGAGAGGGACCTACCAAGCCTCCCTTTTATCCTAGTGCTAGTGCTAGTGCTTCTACTGCTGCTCCTTCAAGTGGCAAAATTACCCTTGGTCCTAGAGTCCGAAAATCATCAAAGTTGGACAGTTATTTTGAGCCACGCTTTAGTCTGGGTGCACAACCCTCACTTGAGAGCATGGGTTGGAACAAGGAGGTCCATGATGCTGCCTGAAAACAAATTTGCAAGTTTTAGTTCTTTTGCAACATTCCATTTATTGCTGCCAAGTAATTCTCTTTTATTTGTTTTCTAAGTTTCTTCAAGTTTAAAATTAAATTTTAAATTTTATAGTTTGAAGTTGAACTATGCTTTGTCTAATTATTAATCGTAATCTATTTGTGACAGGTCTCCTTATTGGCAAGGTATGATAGATTCTGTAACCATTTGTGGGGCGGGCTTTAAAGCCCCTACTGATTCTGAGTTAAGTGGCCCCCTCTTGTTAGACATGGTTAATGATATGCAACTTGAGCTAGAGGACCACAAGAAATCTTGGAGGCAAAATGGTTGCACCATCATGACAGATGGTTGGACGGACAGGAGGAATAGGACACTCCTAAATTTTCTTGTTTCCAGGGCAAGTGATTGTTCATAACTTCATTGAATTCTACTTCCCCAAATGCATTGAATAATTTAATTTTGATTTTGAATTTTTGATTGATCGATGATAATTGATAATTATTTTTCTTTATATTCAGGAACCACCATGTTCTTGAAGTCATTGATGCTTCCTCACATGTGAAGAATGCCACATACTTATGTGAGGCTATTGAGGAAGTTATACTTGAAGTGGGAGAAGAAAATGTGGTGCAAGTGGTGACTGATAATGCAGCAAGTTATGTTGTTGCAGGTAAACTTATAACTATTTAAGTTTTGATGGAGAGGCACCAGAAAATTTTTTGGTCTCCATGTGCAGCCCATTGCCTTGACCTCATGTTAGAGGATATTGGCAAGATTGAATGGATCAAATCATGTGTTGATAAGGCCAAAACTATTTGCAAGTTTATCTATAATCATGCATTGTTCCTTAGCCTAATGAGAAAATACACGGGGCAAAGGGAGTTGGCTCGTCCTGGTGTCACAAGATTTGCCTCCAATTTCCTCACACTGAAATCCTTGCTCAAATCACGCAACAATTTGAGATGCATGTTTGTTGGTGAGGAGTGGACTGCCTCATCCTATTCTACGAGCACTGTAGGTAGGGAAGTGGCAAATTATATGTTTGATGAGCCAGGTTTTTGGACCCCTTGTAACGAGATCATGGAGGTAAAAATATTTATATTTTGTTTGCAATTTTTTTTATTTTTAATTTTTAATGCACACTTGTCACTTGACTATTTTTTTTTTACATTATATGTAGGTCACTGAGCCCCTCATAGTTCTCCTACGAGTTGTTGATGGGGAGAAGCCCTCTATGGGCTACTTATATGAGGGCATGGATAGGGCCAAGGAGGCCATTAGATCCAAGTATAAAGGAGTTGCGGATAAGTATGGCCCCCTTTGGGAAATCATTGATAGGAGATGGCAAAACCAACTTCATAGGCCCATCCATGCAACAGCTTATTTCCTCAATCCAGCATATCGTTTCCTTGATAGCTTCAAGGTAGATGAGGAGGTTCTTAGTGGCCTATATACAGTGATGCAAAAGATATCTACCTGTACCGCATCTACAGTGCAAGAGATAAATGCATATAGTCATCCACGAGGGCCAATTTTTGGAGGCACGATGTGCAAAGAATCTAGGACAACATTGCAGCCAGGTAGAAATATTAATATATGTTAAACTTAAACTTAACTCTTAAGTTTATGGCTTATGCATTTTGATTTTATAATCTATCCTTAAAGTTGGAACTTGGAAATGACATTGATTTTTTTTTCCTTATTTCAGATAGATGGTGGCATATGTTTGGGCCTTCAACCCCAAACCTTCAAAAACTTGCCATCCGCATTTTGAGTCAGCCATGCAGCGCTTCTGGATGTGAGCGCAATTGGTCCATGTTTGAGCACATCCACTCGAAGAGGCGGAATAGACTGTCTGTGAAGAAGTTGAACAATCTTGTCTTCGTTCATTACAACCTCCGTCTTAGGACCAGACAAATTTTGGACACTGACACCTCTCCGATCACTCTAGCAGAGATCGATCCAGAGTCTGAGTGGCTCACTGAGTCTACCGATCCTATCTTCACTGAGGAGGACCATGAGTGGGTTGACCAAGCAGACAAAGAGGCTGAGGCTGTGGCTATGGCAGAGGAGGATAGAGCACGATCAGCTGCCCGTGGAGCTGATGTTGATCAGAGTGGCACCTCACAGGCACAGACTATGGCATGTCAGTCATCCAGAACCTACCTCAGACGCATTTGTAGGAGGCAGACAGACTACTTTGAGGATGAGGCTGACCTAGAGTAGTAGAGCTTGAGGCTTGAGCCATAGACCTGTTTTTGTTGTTTACACTTTACAACTTTACACATGTTTGGGAACATTTGATCATGATGTCATGGATTTTATATACATTTGACAACATTTATATTTTATATTTTATAATTCTGCATATCTGTGTTTTCTATTTCCTTCAGCTGCCTACAATTTACGTTTGTACTTATGTGATGGATGTATGTTTATGTATGTGATCAAATTAGATTCTATTTGATGATGTTATAGTGTTTTTAAGCTTTATTCAATAATGGGTGCTTGAAACAAGTTTTAAATTTTAAAAAATCTCTATTTATTTTTTTTGCCGAGTCATCAGCGAGTCACGGGTCGAGTCGGCCTTGCCGAGTCCGAGTTTTGATTCTTTGGTTTGAACTTCTTGTTGGCTGCGTGGACTTTCTTAAGTCGCGTTATCTCTTTCTTAGGCTGCGTTAACTTATAATCAGCTGGCATCATTGTTAGTGAGATCGAAATTATTTGCCAAGTGCCTATTTAAAATAAATTGTATTGTTTTTAAAGCTTGCAATGTTTTGTATGTAATTAATTTGGATTGGTGAACTTGAGGAAATGGAATAAAATTGCTGTGTTATTATTTTATCTCGGAAAAGATACTAGAAAATTCAAATATTGTCAAAACAAAAACACATTTGTGAAGTATTCAGGAAGAAAAGTTATTTTCTTAGCAAGGAGCCAGGCAGGCTCTTTACAGTGGTATCAGAGCGGTTTCCTGCCATCCTATGGGGTATGAAATTCATTATTATTTCAGATCTAATGTTATATTCGGAGTGACCAGCACTCTCGCATTTTCTAGCTATGGACAAATACAAGAGGCCTAGTTCTAAGAGTCAGTGCAGCAGTGTGGAAAATAGAGAGGAAATAAATGCCTTGATGGACAGTATGGAAAGACTTAGGCTTCATCAGCAGAGATTAGCGACAAAGCTATCGAATCCAGAGACAATTGATAGGGCGGCGAAGTATATGGTTTCTGCCTTCCGTAGGCCGGCATCAAGGTTGCGGGGAAGGAGGCTTGAGTTTTCCCCGCCAGGTGACCATGATGCAAATACACCAATATTTAGTACGACACCTACCCGTCCTATCCATAGTTTTGATGATGGACGCTCCACACAAAGACATGTGGATGCGTTAGTGCCATCGATGGACTGCAACACTGAGCTTCAGAAGGTTGAGGCTTCCAAAATTGTTGTTGCAGTTAGTGCAGAGGCAGTTGATGCAATAGTTACCACTAATTGTTCAATTTCTCTCGAGGGAATTGTTAGTGGAGATTTTTATGTCAGTTATCGTAGTGTCGCTCCAGAGCGGGAGGCAACACCTCTCTCAAGTGGGACAGGCAAGAGCATGGAGCTACCCAGTTGTGATATTGGGGATCGGGGTATTACAGCGGAGTCGGTAGATATTGGTTCATGCTCTAGAGTTATTGATTCACATCCTGACATTGAGTCATGTGTGCAGAGTCAGGTGATAGGAGTTGAGCATCCACTGGGAGATGTGGGTACAGTGAGTATGGATATCTCTGATGATTTGTTGGATGATGCTATGAGCTGCCTTGGCTATGATGTTCCGTACCAGATATTGAGTGATGATTCCAAGGTGGTTTTGGATGGGTTCCAAGATCAGGGTTCACAGGGACTTTCTGTTGTTGGCAATACAACAAGGGTTTCTGCTTCTTCAAAGAAGGTGTTGGTTGAGGTACCGACTAGTTGTATCTCAGTTGTAGATGTGTGCGAGGACAGTAGCACACATGTGGTGAGCAATTCTGATTGAGTTTCCTATCACAGTGCAGTTACTGGGACAAAGAGCTTGCATAGGAGACAGGCATTACAGAGGCATCATGTGTCTAGTCAGCTGGAGGTGAGCGATCGAGACATATTTTCATCTCTTGAGCATTATGATGCTATTCATCAGATGTTGGTCGCAGCTAGTTGGGGTGCTCCTATGTCAGATGAGCAAGGTGATAGCAGTCTTTCCCTAGCGGAGGTTCTTGCACTTCGAGACGTTGTCAGGGTCTTGAAGCATAATTATTCACAGTTAGTTGCTGACAGGGATTACCTTCTAGAGTGGGGTAGTACTTGTTATGAGGCATTGCTAGGGAAAGAGGAGCAGGTGATTGAACTCACCCATGAGCTTGAGGCGACTATGGACTCACTGCAGTATACCCAGTTGGCTATCCAGGAGTCTCAGTCACGATTGGATGAGGTGACCATGGAGTTGGAGCATGTTTGGTCCACACCAGCCCAAGACCCAATTCAGTTGCATATTGAGGTAGTTGGTGGTGAGTTTGCTTCTACAATTGGGGATGAGGGACGTGATGATGTGTCATTCACATCCGTCCATGATTTGGATGCAATAAGTACAGAAGAGGTGAGGGCATCAATGGAGACGAGCTCTCATGGTGATTTGCTTCCTTCTGCTGGGAGTGAATCTATTTCGACATTTCATACAACTAGTAGCATTAGACAGTTGCCAGTGCCACATTGGCTGGTGTGGACCCTGTTGTGGGTTGCGAGGGAACAAGTTGACGCTTCCACGTATAATTTCTACTGCACTGAGTCATTCATGGAGTATTTACTTGAGAGTGCAGATTTGCAAGAAGACTCTTACAGAGTATCTGAGGGTACTCTCATTCGAGGGTCTTGTGCTATACGGCGATTAGTGGGGATAATTGTAGATATCTTGACTACAATGCTTCCTCACAAGGATTTTGTGGTTGGATTTGCTGAGCGGGTTTCGTAAGATCCTGCCCAACCCGTTGTTCAAAATCAGAGATTGGAGCCATCCCTTAATTCTCAAATTGCTCTTGATGAGCCTCTGTCAAAGATTGGGGCATTTCACCATGACTCAACAGTGAGGAACACTCATCACTTCACTTTTGACCCACCGATTGAGGACTTGTTTGTGCGTCGGTGTGGGTTGGCTTCAGGATTATATCATTCTTTTGGGATGGGTTTTCTCCATCTGCAGTTGATGGGGTTGGTTACTACAAGTTAGCAGGAGGTGACTTGCAGGGTCAGTACATCCAAGATGGTTTTACAGTGGATGGATATTCGGATAACATGAGTAGTCCTTTTGTTTGTTAGATGGTTTTGGATATCCATTCTTACTTATTTTGGATGGCTATGAGTTTCATCTCTACTGAGATCCAAGTAGTGACAAGTTTGGCACTACAAGTTGTGTGGGTCACTATGGTTGGCATGATGACAGTGTCTTCAGATTTTCTCAGTGGATGATGATTTCTCCACAGGAGTTTGCAGGTGATGACAGGGACATTACTCCATTCTATCCTTGGGATCCAGGTGGACTTTTGTGTTTTGTTTTTTTGAGATTGCTTGGGGACAAGCAATTTTGGGGAGGGAGGACTGTAATGTCCCCATTTTGAGCGTGCATTGGAGTTAGTGAATTTATCCTATCATTGGGTCCTTGTAGCCTAATACTAGTGATTAGAGGACCCTGTTGTGGGTTTTGGCCCCTTTTTGAGGAACTTACTATTTATAGTAAGTCAACTTACTATGATGCTTTCAGATTTTATTTTTGGCTTCCGATTTGGACTCCAAGATTCTTGGAGGGAGCGTCTATTTTTAGTAAGTCACCCCGTCAAGTTCATTCATCATCTTTCATTATCAGGATCTCTTGTGCTATCAGATTTTGAATATGATGCTTCCTCACTTGTTTTCACAAGATGGGTGAATTATGATTATTATTTAATTAAATCGGCTAAGGTTGCCATTTTTATTGGGAATGTATTCTGGGCATCTTAATGTTATAGCTCGCAGGAACCGGGTTGAGAAGTTTTAAATTCTGAGCTCATAAAACAGGGACCCTATCTGTCAGAATATCATTATTTTAATAAAAGGGTCATTTTTCAGCATTAAAATGAAGAGAAATATAATACTTTGTTATATTTCAAATGTGCACATAAAGCAAAGTCTTTTGTAAGTGAAAAGTGTGTGAGGGAAGATATCTTTTATTATAAAAGCAATACTTTGGGCAAAAAGCAATTCATTCATGGACTTATGTTTTTTATTGAAGTTGGGGAGAGAAGAAATATGGCTAGGGTTTGAGGATTGATTCCTCATTTTGCAATTTGAATCATTACGTGTTAATGGTGAATTTTGCTACTGAAATTCTCAGAATTCACTTCTGAATCTGTGGATATCAATTTGGTGTTGTTGTATGCCAAATTGGAGAAGAATTAATTCATTGCTGCTGTTTTGTAAATTCCATAATTCTGGTTCGATTTTTCTAGAGAAGTTCTGTAGACTTGGAAGGTTGTATCTTCCAGTCAATTGTATTGACATTGTGAAGGCTGTGATTTATCCAATAAAAGCTGCATCACTTCTTTCCTTCGTCTGCATTAATTATTTGAAGGGCTGCGATTCTAAATTGTGAAGCACGTGAGTACTTCCAGGAGCCACGTTTCATCTTGGTGGCTGCCGTATCAATTTGGGAGGCTGCGTCAATCTTCCTAAAGGCTGTGTTTGAACTTCTTGTTGGCTGCATGGACTTTCTTAAGTCGTGTTATCTCTTTCTTAGGCTGCGTTAACTTATAATCAGCTGGCATCATTGTTAGTGATGTCGAAATTATTTGCCAGGTGCCTATTTAAAATAAATTGTATTGTTTTAAAGCTTGCAATGTTTTGTATGTAATTAATTTGGATTGGTTAACTTGAGGAAATGGAATAAAATTGTTGTGTTATTATTTTATTTCGGAAAAGATACTAGAAAATTCAAATATTGTCAAAACAAAAACACATTTGCGAAGTATTCAGGAAGAAAAGTTATTTTCTTAGCAAGGAGCCAAGCAAGCTCTTTACATTCTCTGGCCCCTTCTTGTACTTTGGATCCTTCCGTGACAGGAGACGCAAGTTGTTATGAATATACACCAAGTCTTCTACTTTTTTTTGCAGCCAACCAGTTATGCTTGACTTAGTGGATAAAGGAGTAAGTACTCCAATTCCGCTCAGCGACAGAAGAGCTCGCAACCTAGAGAGAAAACCAACAAAATTAAAAAAATACAAGATAAATTCAAGAGTGTTTAGTGTTAAATTCTACAATGCAAGTGACAAAAGAAAGAAAAAAAAAACTTAAAACTTAAAAACTTACTTGTGATAGAATCTTAAATGCAAGAGGTTGGAGGTATACATAATCTTGTCCATGAAGGTACCACCATGTAATAGCATCCATTCTGCTTTGGTCATTGATAGCAGTAGGGTGGAGATCTCTTCCTAAGATAAATGATCCAAATTCTCTCCTAACACTTACCCTAGTATCTGGATTGCAGAAGATTTTATCAAATGCCCTCTTATACCCATTAGCAACCTCAGCATCTCTATATGGTGCCACTCTACCTGGAATAGCAGGTACTTCTGTGCTATAGTACCTAGGAGATAGAGCATATGCTAGGAGGTGCAAAGGTGTGGTCATCTTGTTCCAACAATGAAGAACAATTGGTTCCACCTTTTTGTATAAGGTGTCCTCAGGATCATTTTCTCTCCTATGTATGACCTGGGATATCAAATGATGTTCATCTAAGTTATCTTGATGTAAGTTATCATTATGTCAATTTTGAATTTAGATATCTCTCAATAAACAAAGATAGAGAAATGTATTAAATTTATAACTTATCTTCTCCAACATTGTGTCCATGCTATCATAGATATCCCCCAAGGATGGTTCATCAGTGTTGGCAAATCGAAGCATAGACATGATAGGCTCAGTGAATTCCAACACATACTCCACACGAGCCCACCAATCATCATCTAATAACAATGCCTTCACCTTTTGGGCCCTCACTGTATTGGACTGCTTCCAAATGCTCCATTGGTTACTAATAACCATTTGTGATAATGCCTCCTTCACCTTGACAAGACGTCTCAACACAATTGTGTGAGAGGCAAACCGGGTTTCAGCCACCTAAGAACATGTTAATAGTGAGTTAATAACACATTTAAAATATGTAAACAATACATACAATATTTTATTCAATTATGTAAAACATAACATAAAAATTATAAAATGATAAATGAAACTAAATAAATTATAAATTAAATTTTAAAATTTACCTTCAACAATTCCAATCTTGAGAAAGTTCTAAAAATTGCTTGTGACATAAGGTGATTTGTCACAAACATTTCAATCTCCTCATCCTCCTCATACATCTGTTTCACCCATTCTATTTGGGTGCCAATTGCTTTCATCACTAGGTTGAGAGAATGGGCAGTGCACGGTGTCCAAAAAATGTGATCATATCTAGCCTCTACCAAAGCACCTGCAGCCTTACAAACATTTGCATTCTAAATTATTTGCACAACATTGTCATGACCCACGAACTATATGGAATCAATGAGAATCTGGGCAATGAACTCTACATTTTTTACTTCACCTTCACAGTCAACCGCCTTCAAAAACATTGACCCCTTGGGGGATACAACAATTACATTAATTAATGGACGGTTTTTGCAATCTTTCCATCCATCTGAAACAATAGACACCCGTTGAACCCAAGAATCTCTTATTGGTTTTAGTTGGGTCTCTACATTTTTTCTCTCACTATGTAATATGGCGGTGCACAACTTTTCATATCCAAGGCCATGGTAACCAGAAGGTGCATCATTTATTGCTTCACACATCTCCCTCCAATAAGATGATCTCACTAAGTTGAATGGAACACCATTCGCAAAGAGGCAACATCCAACTTTGAGATCAACAATATCTCTTAACTAATTTTGAAATGCCCTATCTAATGGACCTCTCTTGCGGGGGGTGTTTTGTAGTTGTTCTACATCATCATCCCTAGAAGGCATAGGCAAGAATGGATGTGATCTAGAAGTTAGTTAAGTGGGTGGCAGTATTGTTTTATGTTTCCCAGTATAAGCACCTTGTTTCCCTTTTGCAACTATTTTGTTAGCTTCTTCTTGTTCTTTTACCAAAGCTGCTATTTGTGCAGCTGGCAATCCCTTCTTATCTGTCCCTAGGCTCTCACACATGTTAATGTCTTGACCCCTAGGGCCTAAAAAATGAAATTTTACTCAAGAGTAGGAGCTATATTGTGTGTTGCAAAAATTACATTTCCGTATAAACCCCCCAACATTGAGAAATTCTTGTGGTGTGTCTCCATAAAGGAGACCCTTTATCAATTTTATATTTTTGAGACCCCTCCCCACCCACTGAGCCTTGACTAATTGTATGATTGTTGCAATCTATAACAAAAATGAAAAAAAAATACTTCAAAACTTATACAAAAACTTGAAAAAAATTAAAACTTTTCAAAACTTGAAATAATCTATCAAAAAACTAGAGAAAATGGTTCAAATGCATACCTTAATCACTCAAATCTTCTTCTTGGAAGGTATTTGCCACTCCACAATCAATCTCCTTCAAATACAATCACCTCCTTCAAACTTACAAGAATGAAATGACCCTAACCAGCCATTTACTAACTTTCTCAATCAAATCACATGCAGATTCGAAAACCAATAAAGCATGCAAGTATCCAACAGAAAAATTCTAATAACCAATAGATATAACTTTATTAACTTTCTCAAAAATACAGTTTTGTATTATACATCAGCAATACCAAAACCCAACATTACAATATTCAATCCAATCCGAAATACAGCAAAGAACAGTAAGAATGGATAATGAAGAACCTAATATAACAATGGCGAACTCTAAATGAATCCGCACCAGGATGAATCGGGTTTCCGTCCAATCCACCAAGAAATGCTGAAGGTTTCCGTCCTCAAATTTCCGATTCGATAGCTGAAGCTTCTCGAATTCTCAAAGAGAAGTAATATCCATAAACTGAAGCATGCTGAATGAGTCTCCAAAACCTCCTCTTATGGCTGCAGCTGTGACTCTTCAGTTTCCCCACTGTGACTCTTCGTATGCCCATTTCCTCTCTTATAAACTCACTTTAAGTCACTTTAAATAAATGACCGTTGAGTTATAAAGTAAAATAATAAATAAGTGAGGAAAACTTTTGGCATTAAAACGGAGGCCCAAACGAGCTCGGATACTGACGTGTGATAGCTTACCGGAAAACTCTCGGTGAGACGCTCCGAGTCCACTACTGAAAAGTCGAGAAATTTGAACCCTACTAACTTACTAAAAATAGTAAGTATCCCAGAAACCAGCTGATCTGCTCCGATTGGCCTGGAACTGAAAACACCTACGCCAATTATCTTCTGGTGCACTGCTACACCACGGTTAACCCTCCGAGCTAAGCTGAAAAGGCTAACAACCTGACACAATAATGTACCCTAAAAAGGGGACATTACAAAGAATGAGAGAGCAAAATGGGAGGAAAATAAAAAGCAAAATGAGAAATGAAATATGTTTGGAGACCCATAATAAGGGTTGTTTTAGGGTTACATGCCAAAAAAATATATAAAATTGATTTTTTAAAGTGTTTTTTGAACTTTACAAGGACTTTAACCAGTGGCTCCTTGGTGATTCGCACGGATCCGTCCGTGTGGGATCCTCGCGAACTCGCGTGGATCCCCCCGGGTCCGCGCCGGATCCGGCCGCGGATCCGAACCGACCCACACGTCCACGCACGAACCCTGCCCGGATCTGGCGCAGACTGGTCCATATATCCGGACCCGGACCCAGTTAAGGGGGCCTGGGCGCAAATCCGGATTCTCATCTTTTTCCACATTTACTATTTATAGTAAGCCTGATGTTGTTCGAGAAGGACCCTTTCTATTTTTGGAAAGTGCATTTGGTCACATGGGAAAATAATAGGTGTGACTCATGTCTCAGACGGCATATTTAAAGGATAAGTTTTTTGGGAGTTATTATTTTAGTGGGCAAATTATTATTAAATCATTAAATGGCTTATTATAAAGTTATAATTTAACTTTATAATTTTACTTAAGTTGAGGGTTGAGTCATCATTGGAAGGAGCCATTTATTCAATTAATTCATGGAAGCTTAAGCCAAGGTATTAATTAAAATATTGGAGTAAATGAATTATTAAAAGGAAAAAGTATATTTATCCCACATTAGCTGGAAATGTGTGTGAATTCTCCCACAAAAGTTATAAAAGACTCACATGAGTTCTTTTTCATTATGTTGTTTATGCTTTTGAAATTGGTAAAGTTTATGAGAAGAAGAAACCAAGGTTTTGTCTTCAACCGTTGGAGAGAAGGGATTCTTCAATTGTGCAATCATTTGAGGAAGTGAAATAACTTCTAAATTTGACCTTCTGAGAGAGCTTCAAGATGGAGGCTCTAATTGCATTCAAATGGTGATGAATTTGTATGTTATAGCAGCAATCTTATTCCAGTATAGCTGTGAATTGAATGTAAGAGGTAGCATGTGTTATTGAAAGGCTGCATACATTTTTCCTTGGGTTGCGTTCAATTTCAAGGGAGCTGCGATCTCTTTCCAAGCAGCTCGTCCTTTATCTACGTTGCGTTTAGTTCCTTCAGTAGCAGTGATTTCATATATCTATGAAATTAGAGGTGCACATTTGATATTTGTAATTGCATACATATTTGTAAACATTTCTTTGAGAAAGAATTGAAAGGATGCATGCCAAGTGTTTGTAGAAATGTCTATTGGCTGTAGATGCACATTTTACATGTAGAAATCATATGTATGCATTCAAATGGTTAAAAAAGATTGCATCTGTATTTCAATTCTTTGCCTGGATTTCTTAATAATCATTTGTTAGCATTTAAACTTCATTTGAAACCATTCTAAGTGTTGGTGCCCAAAAATGATGGATTCACTTTTGGCCAACTAACAAGTACACACTGATACCTCTGCAATTCTGGCTTAATCTAGCTAAGGCTGGTAGGCCTAATTTCACTTTGAACTATTTAATTCTCTATGTCGCACAACTGCGTACATAACAAACAAAGTTCCTCCAAAGGTGGTGAATGATCCTTTGAGGAAACAAACTAATCTCCTAAAAATCTCTATTCTATAATACTTGACTAAATGGATTATACTAAATAATTAAATGTAATGCTTTTGAAATAATGATTTAATGATCTATAAACTACATATGTATGAACCAAATGACAATTTCCAAATAATAGTTAGATCAGTACTTTCTAAATACTTGGGCTATAGAGTCATAAAACTTTCAATCCTACTTACAATCAGAGACAGTTTTAAGGTAACTCACTCCTGTAAAGCGAGACCATCATCCTACAGACTTCAGTTGAAACAAAAATTTAAATAACTTATACAATAGTAACTATGGTTTTTAACCCAACTTAAGAGCTCGAAAGGAAACAGTAACAGGTTCTTAGACCATGCTACCATTATTCAAATTGTACAAATTAGTCATAAATGAATGCATAAAATAGAAAAACACAGTAGGATACCCTCTTTCACAAAGTAATTTGAAAGACTAATTGAAAATATATAACTTATAACCACAAATAAAAAAGAAGAGCACTTATCTTTATTAATGTTGAAAAAAATAGTACATTAGAGTTCATATTGTAGTTTTGATCGAATTATATCATTATTTCAAAAGCATTATTTTTAATTATTTAGTATAATCCATTTAGTCAAGTATTATAGAATAGAGATTTTTAGGAGATTAGTTTGTTTCCTCAAAGGATCATTCACCACCTTTGGAGGAAATTTGTTTATTATGTACGCAGTTGTGAGACATAGAGAATTAAATAGTTCAAAGTGAAATTAGGCCTACCAGCCTTGGGTAGATTAAGCCAAAATTGCAGAGGTATCAGTGTGTACCTATAGTTGGCCAAAAGTGAATCCATCATTTTTGGGCACCAACAAATTGGCGACTCTACTGAGGACGCTATCAGTGAAAGACGTTTGCAGAATCTTTGGTTATAGTTGTGAGACTCTACTGGAAATGAGACTCAGAATTAGTTATATGATTTTATCCTTCTTATGAAGAAGGTGGCGACTCTATTGAATACAACATTTGAGTTAGTGACTCTACTAAGGGAGAAAACTCAGAAGGAGATAGGAAGATAGCCTAGAAGGGATGATAAATTTTCCTTTCAAGAAAATTTTCAAAAGGTTTTTTATTCCCGTTGATATCAGGCCTTTGGATCTTAGAAAGTTTCAATGCAGTTCTAATGAATTGTTTTCACAACTTTCACAGAGGGTTCCTAAATTTTATGGAGATTATGATGAATCAGCTCTTGATCATTTGTGTAATGACCCTTACCAATAGGATCACTAAAAACCTCCGAATCTGACTGTAGCAATTTGTCAAACAGTTAGCATGCACTCTACGGTTTTGCTTGCAATGATATGTTTTCAATGTGTATATTGTTTTGGCATCAACTTTGCATTTGAGATAACAATACCAATGTAAAAGTAATACAAATGAGCAACAATGTAAAGGTCTCAAACTGATATATCAAATTCCTCAATTCTGATTACACTTTCAGAATTCATGCAACTGTTACATCTAACACATATAAGCACTGTTTATGGACTGTTTACAACATATGGACTTGGATATGTAACCAATGAATGAACGTAGTCCTATCAATGCACCCAATTACAATGCAAAGTCTGAATACAAAGTCTGAATACCATGACTATTTTCAGATTACAATTGACTGTGACAAAATTTAGAATGCAATGCTATGACTATATGGCAATATCCTTGCTAACATATATCTTTATTTGATGATAGAAGACTGACTGTTACAACAGAGATGAACTGAATATATGACCTTTTTCAATAACCAAAATGATGCAATAACAGTGCAGATTTAGATTGACTGTGACATACAATTGAATTGCAATATTTTTGGTATCTAACAATGTCAACACATGCACTTGGAAATCGCTCCAAATTCCTTGATTAGGACGCCCTTACTATCTGCTGAAGATGACTGGTGAAGACCAATGCCCATGAAACCAGAACAGTCCCCAATTCGTTATGGTATGCAGCACAGTACAGTGTCGTACTGATCCGTACATGTACGGCTGCTGTATAAAAATTAGTACCAAGTATCAACTGCCGAAAATGAAGGGAAAAGGGCCGCCAAGGGTGTATGAACACTTCTACCAATGCATAAAAATTATCTCCAAAGGGTTTAGGAGATATGAGCAAAAACTTTGATTCCAAACCCTGAAATTGCAAGTCTGAATATGTGCATAAATGTCTTCAATCCTTTGCCAAATCAATTCACCAATTAAGTGATGAATTCCAAACCCTTATTCAACCAGTTACAAACCCTCAATATCAATTTTTCAAGTCTGCTTTTTCGGACTACTTTTTCGGGTCTGCTTTTTCGGACTGCTTTTTCGGATTTGTTTTTTTGGATTGCTTTTTCGGACCTGCTAAAAACGGCTGCCTATAATTTCGGCCCTACTAAAAAATGCCTCCTGAAATGCTGTTTCAATCACAAACAAACCCTTACATCAAATTCTCAATGAAGTACCAATGAGATGGCTGAGTACCAACTCCAAATTTGCAACCCTTTAGTAAATATTTCACTACCTCAGTTATGCCAATCCAAGGGAGTGATTCGTTCCCAAAGATCGAATAGAATTTGCAGACCAAAGACTACAAATTGCTTCACAATGAAGAAGTAGAAGAAAATCCAAATCCAAGCATGTCAAAATGAATGCCCCAGCCCTCTATTTATTTACTTTTCTAAGAAGTTACTAACAACTTCTAGAAACATCCAATTATAATGTACTTTATAATAAAATAACATTATAATATAAAAGTGCTTTTCTCAACTCAAAATTATAATAATGTAGGCTCATAACTGAATGTAGGCCCAACTACAACTGAACGTAGGCTCAAGACTGAACGTAGGCTCACTCTAGATGTAGGCTCCACTACAACTGCATGTAGGCCCAAACTGGATGTAGGCTCTACCGAATGTAGGCTCTGTCAGCAATATGCAATCAAATGATCAACATAATGACCCTCTCTCCAAACCATTTGCCTACGAGAGTCGATGATAGGCAAATCCGTCATGCCAAACGATGTCAGCCAAAATGGGGACATGACAATTTGGATGCGTTTCATATATTTCTTGATAATTATGATGTCCATACAGAAGATGATGCTATGAAATTGTTTGCATGGTCACTAAAGAATAATGCAAGGGAAAAATATGAATCATTACCTACACAACGCATTTCATCATGGATGCAATTTGAACGATGGTTCCTTGATGTGTTACATGACAGGGATAAATCAAGCATGTCTCCCTTGAATGCATTCATTACTTTAGAACGATATGATAATGAAAATGTGGTGAGTTTGTTTATGAGGATGATGGATATTTTCCGTAAAATACCTTCTGATATCAGGCCAAGTTTTTCAAACAAAATATATAGTTTAGGAGTAACTCATGAGCAACTAGAGCTTATTTTTGAAATTGCACAGGAAGATGCAATGGAAGAAAACGATAAAGTTACAAAAGGGGCACAAAAACCTAATGATATTCTAGATTCAGATAAACAAGAAAGTTTGGATCAGATGGAAGAAGATCCTATCCAAGAAAAGACTTGTATAAAAATGAATTCAAATGAGTTCAATGATGAAGAGGAACATTCTCTCAATTCACAGGAAATTTCAGATTTATTAGATATCGAATATCAAAAACGTGTTCAGGAAAATTGTCCAAAATTTTTCTCAATCCATCATAAACAAATTGATGGATCAATGCATATTAAGGAGGTATTCGGTGAAGTAGAAAAGGAGCCTCACGAGGATTCAAATCAAGTTGAAGAAGAGGATGGTATGTGTTCTGAACAAAATTACAGTATGGATGATTCCATTAAAAATAAGATAGGTGAAGTTGATGCAGAGAATGAATTCATTGATGAAGATGAAAAACTTCTCAGCACTAGAGAAATTTCAGATTTTCTGGATGCAGAACACTCGAGGTATGTTGAGAAAAATGGTTCACATTTATCCAACAATCATCAAGATGTGCAGGTTCAGAATGTTGTGTCCACTGAAGATATGCATCATGAAACTCCAGACAATTCTTTATATGATGAATCAAAGGAAAGTATCCGAAGAGAAAATGAATGTTGCAATGAAGAGAATAATCAAGTAGTATTTGAAATAAAAAATAAATACCAAAAGGATGAAACATTTCACGAAAGAAATATATTTGTAGAAGGTTCTGCAAATTTTTCAAACTTCCTAGATGACAAGACTTTGGAGAAGCATAAAAATATATTCTCTGGATGTGAACGATTTGGTGAAATAAATGAAATCCTTCTATATTGTGAAAGTGAAATACATTCAGACTGTGAGCAAGAAGAGTTCTTTGAAAAAACGGGTAATGAGGAAACTGGTATTAATAATCTTCAGGAGGACATTTCCATAAGAGACTTCATAGATTCTTCAAATTTTCTGCACATCAAAGACAAAATGTTACAAGAAAAATCATGTGTACAAGAGGGAGTAGCAATGGACCATATTCATGGAAATGATGATGCACTTGGATATAAAGTTGAAAATGATGAAGAATAACAGGTAAGTATCCCTACAAGTATGTATAACTTTCCCATATTTCTAAATTCTTGTTGTGAAAAGGTAGAAGAAAATTTTATTGAAAATAATTTAGAAATACGAGATGAAATAACATATAAAAAAGATGTAATATGTGTTCAAATTATTCCTGAGAAAAATATATACCTAAAATTGAAATGCCAAGAAAATAAAATGCTTGAAGAAAGAATGGATATAATATTCGTGCAATTTGGCACAAAGAATGATTACAAAAAATTAGGGCATCCTAATTTCTGTACTAGAGTTCTAAAGGCAAAAATATTAAAGGATGAAAATTTGAATTATATAAAACATAGTATAAAATATGATCAATTTGAGGTTACCTTTTATTTTGTGCATAGGTATTGAATGTATGTTCTTAGATTTTCCTATAAAAAAAAATTTAGGGCTTTCAAATGAAACGTATTTGGAAAATAAAAATTGGGCCCTTGAACTCTGGCATAGATTAATAACTACATGGAATTGTGTTTTCCTTTTTACTCCAATTACCAATAATGATGTTTCCAGAAAGTATATGTCATATCCCCAAAACAAGATTTTTGACAGAGATAAAAGTTTCAAATATTGGGGCAGGTAAGTATGTTTTTACCATATTTTTCTCTATATTTATGTTATGTTCTTTATGTTTTTCTTTTTATTTGATGTCATATTAATAGATTATAGTCCCTTGATTTATATTGATTGGATTTATTTATCATTTCACTATATGTAGCCACTAAATTTGCTGATTAATTATTTTGGATAAAAAATATGCAATAATAAATAAATCCTTACCTTAATCATGCAAATAGCTACTACGGTTATTTGAATATGACGATAGAAGGATTCATTTACATCATTCAAAACATTTAAAATATCTGGAGCCAACAACCAGATCTATATTGAAGGAGTTTTTCACACAGCTTGTCATCTGAATAGTGATCATAAACAAGTGCTAGAGGAATGGCGTGATAAATATGTTAAAGGCTTGCAAAGAAGTGGGTCACGTTTTTATTATTACAGCAGAGATTTGAAGTCAATTTTTGACTGAAAATCATTGTTTATACCATAGTTGTGAGTATCGCCGATTAATCGGCGATTGGAGAAAAAATCGCGATTTTTTGGGGTCGACGATTTAGTCGCCCCAAAAATCGCGATTTTTTTTTGCCGATTTTTTAAAAAAAAATCGCAGATTAATAGGAGATTAATCGCCTAAAAATCGCGATTTCTGGGCAAAAAATCGCCCGCGCCCGGCAGTCACATAAAGTGACGAAAAAACATGTTTTTTTCATTCGGTTTTTAAATTGCTTAGGGCGTTTTGGAGAGGAGAGGATAGAGGAGGAGTTCTTGGCAAGCAAGAGGCGGAACCGAGTGCATTTGGAGGCCTTTTGATTCGATTTCTTCATTACTAGGTAAGTGATTTGAATCTTTGTTTTTTATTTTTGCAAGAGATTGTATTCTTTTTTCTTGCATGTAAATGGATAAAAATACATTCCTAATTAGTTAGGAATGCATTTGATGAATGTAAGCAAGATTAAATGCATTCATTTGCATTTTTTTCCATTCTAGATCAAATTTATGTTAGAAATTTGCACTATTTTGAAAAATTTGAAACCCTAGCAGCTAGTTTGTTTGAATGTTATTTGGATTTCAATTTATTGGCGTTGTTATTGGAATGTTGCTTGAATTCTTTGTTTAACTGTTAACTTTGATCTTGTTATAATTTATTTATAGTTTTTTTTTTAATTTGTATGCGTAGGGCAGCCCACAGTAGTTTTAAATGGCAGAGAAATGGCCATTGACTCCATGCCCTTCAGGCTACATTGGCACCAGGCCAAAGAATGCAAGAGATCAGGCATGGAAATATGCCTATGAAGCACCCAATGAACCAACCAAAGTGATTTGCATTCGATGTGAAAAAGTAATATCCGGGGGCATTTACCGGTTCAAATATCACATCGCAGGGATCTCAAAACATGATACGAATCCTTGTGAGAGTACAACAGAAGAAATAAAAAGGTTTGCAAATGCCTTGCTCACAGCTGGAGAGCAAAAAAAATTGCAAAGAGAGCGGAATAAATTGCATGTCAGGGCAGCCATAGCAGAGACCCAGGGCAGTTTCGTTGATGTTCAAGAGGAGGCAGCCATTGAGAGCATGGCCGGCTCTTATCGTGGGCCGCATGTCCGCAAATAGGGTGGTTTTTCTTTCACGAGTTCCGCTCCCACTCCCACTCCTACACCTCCTAGCACTTCTGCACCATCAGGATCAGCAGCTGCTTCTGGGATAGGGAGCTATTTTGTGCCGAGGCACACACCTGGTGCACAACCTTCATTAGAGGCCACTAGATGGAATAAGGAGGTCCATGACCAGGTGGACAATGCACTAGCAGATTTCTGGGTTTTCAACAACCTTCCTATTAGTGTTGTTGACAGTCCCTATTGGAAGGCTTTGGCCACAGGGTTGACAGTTGCAGGAAAGGGGTACAAGTCCCCTTCTCGTTTTGTGTTGGGTGGCAGGTAAGCGAATAATTTATTACACTCGATTTCCTTTTAATTTTTAACTTCTTACTTAGTTCTAAATTTTAATTAATTTATCTAGAAATTAGAATGTTGATTACTAAAGTCTAAATCAATTTAAAATTACTAAGAATCTAAGACATAACTAAATTTTGTTTTTGTAGGCTTATTGGAACTGTTGTTGAGAGGGCCAAAGCATTTGTTGAGGAACAAAAACAAGAATGGACAAAATTTGGTTGCACCATTCTTTCTGAAGGGTGGACGGATGGGAAGAGCAAGACCATAATTAATTTTTTGGCTTGCTGTAATGATAATGTGGTGTTCCTGAAATCAATCGATGCCTCCAGCAAGGTAAAAAATGCTCAGACATTGGCATTGATGTTGGAGAACATGGTCTTAGAGATTGGCATTGAAAATGTGGTGCAAATCATCACAGACAATGCTGCTGCATATGTATCAGCAGGTAAACCGTAATTTTATGTTGCATGTGCATTGTGAATTTCACAAGAAGAATTTTTAATAGTTTGATATTTTTGAAAAGTTGGAAACTAATTAGTATTTGCTTTTACAATTGGCAGGAAAACTCCTACAGCAGAGGCACCCCACTCTCTCTTGGACCCCGTGTGCAGCACATGTCCTTGACCTTCTTTTGTAGGACATGGGCAAACTTGAGTGGGTCACTCCAATTGTGGAGGATGCAAGGCGGGTGACAAAATACATATACAATCACCCATGGGTCCTTAGCCTGATGAGAAAGCACACTTTTGGCAAAGAAATTGTTAGGCCTGCCGTCACAAGGTTTGCAACGATTTTCTTGACATTGCAAAGCATTCTCAAAAATTTGGTTTCTTTGAAGCAAATGTTTGTTTCCAAAAAATGGCTTGATTCCACATTTTCAAGGAAGGGTGAAGGAGAGAATGTTGTGCGGATTGTGTTTGACAGCAATTTTGCAGAAAAGGCCAATGAAATAGTAAAGGTAACTACAAAACTTTAAGTTTTAGTTTACACTTTACAACTTTATAACATACTAAGTTTGTAACTCAAGTAAATAATAATTTTGTAACTTGTCAACTAATTTCAAATTTATATTGCAGGTGTCTAAGCCTTTAGTCAGAGTTCTGCGTTTGGTTGATGGAGACCAAACGCCAATGGGTGAACTATATGAGGCCATGGACAAGGCCAAAGAATCTGTCAAAAATTACTACAAGGGGGAAAGCATCAAATATGAACCCATTTGGTAGATCATTGATAGAAGGTGGAATAATCAGCTCCACCAACCCATTCATGCAGCAGGATATTTCCTCAACCCACGTTTTAGGTATACTGTAAGCTCATTCTTACTCAAATTTAAGTTAACGAAGGCTTGAGTTCATTTTGCTTTCGTAGGGTGTTGGGTGTGTACTAAAATTGCAAGACTTATTTGTTTTTGGTTTTTGGTTTTAGGGCTGATGGTACATATGCAGATCCTGATGGAGAGGTCATCAGAGGCCTAAGTGAGTGCGTCCAAAAGATGGTAACCAACGAGGAAACAAGAGATAAAATCATCGCTGAGCAGGAGATCTTCACTTCAGCAAGGGGTAAGGTGTTCTCCACTCCTCTCTGCAAGAGAGCAAGGCTTACACAAACCCCAAGTAATACATTTGCAAACTTCTGAATCTCAAATGCTAAATTAACATTTATGTTTCACTTTTTGTTGTCTATTAGTATTTTCTAACTTGTACAATTTTTGTGATGCAGTGGCTTGGTGGACCACTTGGGGTGCAAGCACTCCAAATCTTGCAAAATTTGCTCTCAGAATCCTATCACAGCCTTGCAGCACATCACATTGTGAGCGCAACTGGAGTTTGTTTGAGGCCATCCACACAAAAAAGAGAAACAGGTTGTCCCACAAGAGGATGAATGACATGGTCTATGTGCAATATAATCTTAAATTGCGCATGAAAAGGGCACAACAACATCCTCCTGGGCCAATCGATTTGGATGAGATAGATCCTTATTATGATTGGACGACACAGGAGCAGGCTCCCTTATTTACACAGGAGGACATCTCCAATTTGGAGAGGGAGGCCGCAGAGGAGGCTACGGAGGAGGAAGGGGGTGGAACTGGATATGACATTGATTTGGATGACATCGAGGAGGGCGATGATGAGGATGATGACATTGAGCTTACTGCAGAGGATCTTGACATCTTGCGCGCAGCGAATGTGGAGCTACCGACATCTAGTTCTATAGCTACACCATCTCCCGCACTCGCTAGTAAAGCGACTGGGAAGAGGAAGATGTAGTCCTGTATTTGACATTTGTACTTATTTGTAGTCATGTTGATGTGCTTATTTGAACTCTTTACATTTGACACTTTATTTATGAGAATACAACTTCTTATGTGTTGTGAACTTGTTAGTTGTTAGTAATTTACAACTTGTCACTACTTACTTGTTAGTAATTTACCGATTAATAACTTTTTTTGCATTGATATATATCTAAACATGATTGTTTCTTATGTATTATTAGTAATTAAGTCATTAGATGCAAAAAAACATTGAATTCTGTAAAAAAATCGCATTTTTTTATTAAAATTTAGTGGTTTTTGAGTTCCCGATTTTTTCCCCGATTTTTTGCCGATTTTTCCCGATTTTTCCCGATTAAACTTTTTCAGGCCTAGGCGATTAATCTCCTCAGGCGATTTTTACATCATTGGTTTATACATCTACAAAGGTTCCCAAACCTTTCTCTATGAATGTTGAAGGATTTTTTATATTTTTTTCATATTTTTGAGATGCCGGCAGCCTCAAAAACGCCCAGAATTTTTTTAAAATGGCCGACAAAATTGTATTCCCATGCAAACTGTTGGAATCATTTTTCCAGGCTATATACATGCTGTAAACAATAATTTTCAAGATAAAATGATTGCCCCAGCCATATGCCTCAACATGGGGGACATTTTTGCAATGTTTTAAATTATTTTGGAGTGCCAGAAAGCCAAGAAGCAGCCCGGATTTGCAAAAAACGTGGCCAGCATGTTGAAACCAAAGCATGCATGTGGAGATCACGGCAGAGATAGCTTTGATTACGAAGAAGATTGGCATTGTTTAAATTACAATAGGTTTATAATACGTTGGGAAATATCAACATTCGGCAAAACTGTCACACACAACAGCCATATACCATCACTCACGCACATCAGCAACCGAACGATTCTGCCATTTGTCAGCACGTAAGTGGAGGAACAAAACATTGATATCAAATGGATCATGCACAGTAAGACCATGCGCAGTAAGTTGATGTTTTAGCACGTGGTATAAAATAAATACAAGTATAACCTACACAGTAAGGAGTTGCAAATGCCGAATACCATTTATCCAAATTTACATATCCCAGGCATGGGTGATAAGAATAGTCAGCAACAGCAAACCAATTTGCGTAGGGAGCTACAACAGATTAGTAACAATAAGCAGCAAAATCAATGCATTTATAACATAAGTAATGATGGGATACATTTTCAGAGTTATAACTCACAATGTGTATGAGGCACCTTGCTAGAATGATGCGTAGCATACTCACATGCCACATCAGCAGCTCACGTGAAATACACTATATCATGGGCAAATGAATCTACATCAAAACAACAACCCACTGATCAAGGACACGCATGGTGAGCCAAATGGTAACAAGCCTTTGCAAAATTTTGATCACACCCAGAGTCTACGAAGCTGGTTTGGTGAGATGGGGGGAGAGTCTAATTTACAAGATATAAATGATTATTGTTCGCGGTCAACCGTTAATTTCCAAAAGCAGCACGAAGATATGTTACAACATAAAAGAGGTAATCATATGCGTTGAAAAGGGTAATACGGGTAAGTATGTATTGAGGTAATAAAATTTTCTTTACTTATTTTGACATTTAAAATATTATTTATTTTCTTATAATTTTATTATTTACATTTTTTAGGAAAATATGTTATTATGAAACACTTTTTAGTATTTGAAATAATTTGTCTTTAAATGAGAATCCTATAAATGTTAATGATCTTGAATAATTTTTATTTATTATTACATTAACATTATGTTTCAAAGTGGTCTGCTTCCTCCAGAGAAATCTAGATTCTCGCTGTGTCCAGGTATGGACACACGTCCCCAATTGGAGCCACTGGTGGCACCTGAAAATTCAAGCCAAAATATATATAAAATTGTCAGGGAAGTGTGATTTTAATTTTCATATTTTATAACTTTCCTATGATAAAAACTAAAATGAATAAAAAGTGTGTGCATTTGTTATTTTTATTTTCATGTATTAGGTTGTAAATTGCTTTATTCTAATGCACATTTGTTTTCGATAAATAATAATTCTAAAAATAAAAAATAAAATAGATTGAGCAAAAGGGGCGGCGAGAGGGAGTTGAACACTCGACCTCTCAAGCCGACCTTTTTCCTACCTATCTACCCTCCTACCCCCTAACCAGTTAGTCTATTTGTTTTCTTCGAGAGGGTTAGGAGAAAATACTTATTTATTTTTGTTTTTATGTGCAGGTGAGAAGAAAAGTGCAAGCTCTTACACAGGGAGTAATCTCTTCCCTAATTAAACTTTCGAATTAAATAAGAATTCCTCTATAATTTATGTATTTTCCAATTTTAGGAAAAAGAATGGGGAGATGGAATTGAACACTCAACCTCTCAACCCATTCATTTTCCTACCTAACTACCCGACTCTACCCTCTACCAATTACTCTATGTTTTTCCTTGAGAACATATGTGTAAATAAAGGTATTAATATTAGATTTTTTATTTATTTTTTAATATTTTAGAAATAAATTATTGGGATCATGAAAGTAATTGATTTCTATTATGCAATGTTCTATGTTACTTATAGGACTTGGTTTTATTTTTGGTTTTATTGTTTCACTTCAATTTTCCCTAAAAACCTAAAGTTAAAATATGATAAGGTGAATAATTAGATAAGTATTATAACGTTTAGGGTTTTGGGATATTTTGGATGTAAAATTTTAATGCTCATATCCCTAAATATAATTTAGCATTTTCACCAAATGTATTTTTTAACATTAATATTTTTGTCAAATAAGGTGAAAAAGCTTTAGCATTATTGCATTATTATTATATTTTAGTGGTGTATAATGTAAATTGTTTATTTATAATAATTTAGGGTTTGCCATTTATTCTTTAGTTGCAAATCCCTAAGAGAAACTTTTTCCTTACTCATTTACTTTAATTTTAGGGTATTAATAATTTTACCCTACTATTTTTTATGAATTAGTTGATTTTTTAATATGTATGTTTTAGAGTTGCTTTTTAGAAAGTGAGATTTTTAGATTCTCTTAATTATATGTATTTTTATGGTTGCAATATTATTTTATATTAGAAATATTTTGTAGCATTAGGGTAATTATTTTATAAACTTAATATGTTAGCCCTAAGTGGATTGATTTGATCTTTAGGGTTAAATATATATTATTTCATTAGATGGATTATAAGACCTTTTCCCTAATATTTCAAAATATTTCTATATTGAATTTTACATTGCTCTGTGTTATTCCTTGAAAGCTTAAGTTAAAATAAAATATATATCCTCGTTATGGTGGGGTAAAATAATATTGTGATTGCATTTTTTATATAAGGAACTTCATGGGATTCTAATTAAAGTGCAAATATGTTTTGGCTTAAAAATGACATATATTCTTTTTTATTATTTTTACCTTATATTATTACTTGTGAATTTTTATTAAGTTAAAGCAAATTTTCAAAAGCATAAATATTTATCGTATATAGGTGATTTATTGAGGATTGAGTCTTTTGTTACTAATTGTTACCCTATGAAATGTTCATGCAATATATATTTAGGGTTTCTTTAAGTAATGTTATAGTTTACCTTGTAATATATATTTTTTGAGATCATAACGATAAAGGTAAATCGTAAAAATATTAATCCTTAGAATTAAAAATTAGAAGTAAATTATTTCCTAAGGATTAATTATTTTTATCAAAAGATAATTTTGATATAGTAGAATCATAATGCCTAATTATGTTTTTATATGCAGGAGGATTATTAAATGATAAATGAAACAGGTTATCCAAGAACTAAATATTGCAAAGATGGATATTTGTTATGCGGCAAAATGCTTTGCAAGATGAAGGATAGATTATTATTACAAGAGCATTAATCAAAGATTTATTTATTAAGTATATTAGCCTTATGGTTAATATTTTATTTTGTAAATATTTATTAATGTTGCAGTTTGTTGAAATTGGATTTTAGTTATGAATAGACGCATTGGTCTGAAGCTTGTGTGCATCCCCTGAACTTTATAAAAACGGGATACCAAGACCAATGCAGGGACCATGACAAGAATTTCAATTTTCATAGGATAGGATTGTTCAACATGGATTCTGGTGTACCAATTTTTCAATATCAATAAAAGATAAGTTGTTTTTGTTTTCCATCTATGCATTGGTTTTCAATTCCCTCAACTAGTCCCTTGGATAAATCAATCTTGATTTCTTTATTGTGATCGTTTAAAATGCTGTGTGATCTTATTGCATTTTGATTTATTAATTGGTTTGCTCATTCTGCATGGTTAAGAATCCTTTTGATTTGTGGCCAAAGTCAATTGGCCTGTCATTTGAGGAGTTAAATTTAGTTAAATGTCTACAATAGTTCACACACATTTGAATGCAAATCAAAGTGATGAGTTTTTTATGACTTGTCTTCAGAATTCGATGTATGTTTCAATATTTTGAAAATTGTCCTCTGAATCAAATCTTTCCAATTTGCTTTGAAATGCAAAACTGTCTCTAAGGTTGTACGTAGGGTTGAGGATTGGATTGACTCCATTGCCCAGGATGAAACAGGCACTGGTCTTATTGATAAATGGAATTTGGTCATCTAATCATTTGTTGCTAGTTTTGGCATCCTATTCCTTTAATTTCATTTTACATATCCTATCTGTTATCTTCTTTTCAAAGCATTCAATTAGGTTTAGCATTACTTTCTAGCCTTAGTTTAGATTTTAAGTTATCTAACGATTAGGATATTAGGTTGTTTTTCCTCCAAGGATTATTAACCCCTTTGGAAGGAATTTCTGTTGTTTATGCACGTGTTTGTGCAGTTAGGAAGCACATTTGATTCAGGCCTACCAGCCTTGGCTAAATCGAGCCAGAATTGCAGAGGCACTTGTTGTGCCTGTCAGTTGGCCTCAAAACGGTCCAGCGTTTTTGAGCACCAACACCAAGAAAGCAAATACAATCTGAAAATAAAAGACAGTGAGATAGAGGTTGCCTACAAAGTGTTTGACAAAATGTCAAACATTCAAAATTGATAACCAAAATCAGAATTGAGACAATATCCTAGTGTGGGATATTACACTAAGCAATGAAAAAGAAATAATAAATATCTTCAGCAATCTGATTTTACCTTGAAACTCAACCAAATCCTCCTGAAAATGTCAAACATTCAAAATTGATAACCAAAATCAGAATTGAGACAATATCCTAGTGTGGGATATTACACTAAGCAATGAAAAAGAAATAATAAATATCTTCAGCAATCTGATTTTACCTTGAAACTCAACCAAATCCTCCTGACTATGTCTTTCAACAACGAAGAGAATGATAGCGAGAAGGGATATTTGTCGTCCAAGCCCAAGAATATAAATTCTCCAAACAATTTCACAAATTTCATATATCTCCAAGCATGTCGAAAAAGAGCTCTTAAATCTATTTGATAATGCTCACACTCGTTTTGTCAATGTGGGATAAATAGACATAACACCTTGTTTACAACTTATGCCTCATATGTGTTATAAAATAAAGGGGACCATTTAATTTAAATATTTCCCACAAACTATGGACTATGCATTAATAAAGTTAAATAGTTAAATTTAACTTTATAAAATAACTTTATTAATACACAATAAGTTATATTAATGATAAATAAATCCTCCTGTCAATATTAAACATTTACCAACAACATGTCACAGCCACTGGAGGTCTAATCATGCCTAGAATGACTTACTACAAATAGTAAGTGTGCCCAAAACTACCTCAAAACACCTCAAAATGATGTGCAACTGAAACTACCTAGGCCAAATGGCCTCTAAGTCCCATTTATGTCATGGTTAGCCTACAAGACCATGGAGCAAGAAGCTAACGACAACATCATACAATGAACACTAGAAAGGGGACATTACAAAAGACAACCCAAAAAATGGGACAATGAATAGAAAAATATTTTATTTGTCTTTCTCATTTGGTGTAGGTTTTGTTTATACCAATTTTTTTAAAAGAAATTGTATTAATGAAGGTTTTTTATATTAAATTTGGGAAGATTTATGTCAAATTTTAAAAAGAAATCAAATCACATAGTATTTGGCACAGTTGGAAAATCAAATTTTATTGGGCACACATGGGTATAATATTCGATGTGTATCCCAGTTGTATCGGATACATTACCAAATTGGATACGGGGATACACTTGCATTTCATAATTTTGTGGAATATGTTCCGAACGGAGCTCAAAATTTTGTGGAATATGTTCTCAAATTTGTTCGGGACTTGCCTAGAACTTAGATTGGCGAAGAAGAATATGGTCCTTGGGTTTCTTTTATAGGGATCATGTTTCTATTTATCTTTGTTTCTAACTAGGCAGGTGGTCTTTTTCCCTGGGGAATTTTTCAATTACCTCATGGGGAATTAGCCGCACCTACAAATGATATTAATACGACAGTAGCTCTAGCTTTGCTCACATTAGTAGCTTATTTTTATGCAGGTCTTACAAAGAGGGGTTTAGGCTATTTTGGTAAATATATTCAATCAACCCCAATACTTTTACCAATTAACATATTAGAAGATTTTACGAAACCTCTATCACTTAGTTTTCGACTTTTTGGAAATATATTAGCTAATTAATTGGTAGTTGTCGTTCTTGTTTCCTTAGTACCTTTAGTGGTACCTATACCTGTAATGTTCCTAGGATTATTTACAAGTGGCATTCAAGCTCTAATCTTTGCAACTCTAGCCACAGCTTATATAGGTGAATCCATGGAGGGTCATCATTAATTTAATTAATTGGACTGTCTTTTAATTCATAATAATTTGATATATATATATATATATATATAACGTGAAATGTTCTTTCGGTTTTGAATATCCCTTATATAGTCATAAATGAAAATACTTAATCTCTAAGATCTTAGTAGAAAGATTTAGGATCACTAATCCCGTCGATAAAATCGATAGATAGAATAGATCATATTTGTAGATTCATATCTACATAATAAGATGAATAGGTTTACTAATGTGAATTAGTCTAGTAAACTATGTATGTACCCCGGTTTGGAACAATTACTTGAAGGGATACATGCAGTTTATGTACATAGTTTGTATTATGTTATATACATATGTGTGTGTGTGTGTGTGTCTCTCTCTGCATATATGATCTATATAGACTAATATATATATAATTATTAATTATTTAGAGACAGAATATTTCATTTTTGAAATGAAATATAAAAAATTTGTCTCTTTCATCTTAAAAAAAAGAATATAATAGTAATAAAATAATTTTGTAATGCCATTTTGTCAGATCGGAATTTAGTTATTTTCAAAGAAAAGAAATTGTTCTTTAGTTGAACGTGAACAATCAAATCAATAGATAAAACTATCATATTATCCACCATTTATTAATCTAAGAGGAGATTACCACGAATCCTTTGATTTTTGTTCCTTTCGTTATTGCTGCTGGATTATCCATAGGCCTTGCTTCTATTGGACTTGGCATTGGTCAAGGCACTGCTACGAGACAAGCTATTGAAGGTATTGCGAAACAAACGGAGGCAGAGGGTAAAATACGAGGTACCTTACTACTAAGTTTAGATTTTATGGAAGCTTTAACTATTTATGGATTAGTTGTAGCTCTAGCACTTTTATTTGCTAATCCTGTAATGTCCCCGTTTTTCAGACTTTTGGGATTAGCTTAGTTTGGCGACCCTCGCAAGCTAATCAGGTGATCAGAGAGGGTCAGATGGCGGAGCCAATGTTAAGATTCCATTCTGGAGGTTCAGATTACTAGGTCTGCTCTTCGTTTGGGTCAATTTGGTCAACTTACTATTTTTAGTAAGTGGTATTTTGGGTATGGCCAAGATTAGCAGGGTGTCTACACGAAGTGTCAGATGTGTCAGGTTCAAGTTTCAAGGAATCTCCAGTTTGAGAGACTTACTATTTATAGTAAGTCTATTTTTAGCAATTGGCTATTTTTGGGAGTGGGTTATTTCTGGCAGGGCAGTTGGCGTTTGAGGCTCTGGTGACAGAATTGAGTTGTTACAGTCATTGGACTGCTGTGGCTTTTATTTTAAAAGTTATCGTTATTAAATTAAATTATTTTAATTTAATAACTTTATTACCTTATAATTTTAATGTTATAAGATGAACTTGTCATTAAAAAGCCTATTAAGTGAAAAAAGTGAAATTGAAGCTTTTTCCGAAAAAGCTATATATACAAATTCGAAAAAGCACTTTCATTCACCTATTGATGATTTGATATTTTTGTTTGTGAGAGAATTTTGTTTGGCTTGGAAAGCTAGGGTTTGAACTTGGTCTTCAGCTTTTGGAGAGAGTTCTACAACATCTGTTGAGCTTGGTCTTCTTCCAGGAGAGAGCTTGTTCTGATTCTGAATCATAATTCAGTGCTGATGTATACTGGATTTGTGATAAGTTTTTAATCTGCAGGCAAATCGATTTATTCTCCTGGGGTTCGATTTGTTTTTTGCTGAGGTTTGATTGTGTCTGGAATTGTGATCAATAAATCTTGTTGTGTTATCAATCAAAGAATTACCAAGCTGCCGTACAGATTTCTAGAACCGTATAGCAATTACTGAGGTCATACGGCACCCATCTGCAGTCGTACTTTACCAGGCTGGTCGTACATTTTCCTGCCTTGCGTGATTGATTGTGGGAGGCAGATTCATCAATTTGTAACGCCTGCATTTATTCGAGGCTGCCAGCATCATTCTTCTTTTCTTAGCGTCATCAAAAGATTCCTTGCGTGAGGGATTCAGTATTAATTAATTTCAGATTGGCGCCATTCTTATCCAGGCTTAGTTTCATCGACAGCCACATTAATAATGAAGGTGTCAAGATTTGTTTTTAAATGCTTGTAATTTGAAGTTAATTTGAAAGTTGATCAATTCTGATTTTTTCCTATGAGTAATTTAATGGAGAATTAATGTTTATGGATATATTATCAAGTGGTTTAAAATCTGGAAAGTATCATGGTAAATTCATATCTACTGCTCATTAATTACTAAATCTTTTGAAAGAAATTTAGAAGTGCAAATTAAATTTAGTAAGAGCCAATTTGTAATAGAGAACCAGCTGGGCTCATCACAGTGGTATCAGAGCACTGATCTTGCCATTCTGAAGGGTATGAAAATAAATAATGGCAGATACATTTGTACCGGGTGTGCACTATACCCACAGGGGTAGAAAGTCACCACCTTCCGAAGGTAATGAACAGGGCCCACAGAATGAACAGGCAGGAAACAGAAATGATATCGGAAATGATATGGACAAGGAGGCCAGAGATGCTTTCAAAAATATTGCTGATGGCATCATGTTGCAACTGTATTGCAACAACTTTCAGACACTCTACAACGTATTGCATTACCAAGTGCTAGGGACAGAGGTGAGTAGAGTGTTTCAGTCAACTCACACAGGTCACGAGCTGATGACAGGCGAGCTAATGACAGGCGAGTTGATGACAGGCGGGATTATGACAGGCGAGATTACAGAGTTGATCATACTGGTACTTATGACAGGCCTCATCGTCCGACTTTCTTGAGGCCAGAGTTGGATGCAGTTAGTGTTGAGTCAGAGTCTACATCATTTGTCGATGACATGGTGGCACATTTTGCAAAGTGGGATGCTCTTCCTGATGCAATAAAAAGAAATTTAAATTTTGACAGATATCTAACGCAGAAGCGTGAGCATTCCAAAGGCAGGCCAGCTCCTGACACGAGGCAGAGACCTAGACAGAATGAACTCAAGCAAGCAACCAGCAAGTTGACTTTGGACCATTTCAATGGAAGTGGGAAGACTACAACCAGAGCTTGGGTCCACAAGCTGGACACTTATCTTTCACTTCGTCCTATGTCCGAGGAGGACACTATTCAATTTGTTGTGCTTCATTTGGATGCGGTTGCTCATGATTGGTGGTATCATAGGTCAGTGTCTCTGCATCATGATCATATTGTGCAGTACCAGGAGTTTGTACATAGACTGATAGAGCGGTTTGATAGGAAGGATCCTGAGACCTACTTCAGAGAGTTAGCTCAGCTGAGACAGACAGGTGGTGTTGAGGCCTTTATCAGTGAGTTTCAGCGTCTATCAGTTATGGTATATGACATCTCCGAGAGGAGGAGAGTCATGCTTTTCATAGAGGGTTTGTCAGAGCCGTACAAAGGATGGGTCAAGTCCCTGGATCCACCTACTTTACGAGATGCTATGAAGAAGGAAAGAAATCTTGAGCCTTCTATTTCACAGGGCAAGTCTACTCCTAGTCCTACTATTCCTCCTGCAGATGAGGTACCTCCACCAGTTGTTGACAGAAAGAAGCCTGCAAGTAGACTTGATGATGCCACGTGAGAGGATTTGAGAAGGCAGCTTTGCTATTGGTGCAAAGAGCCTTATGATAGAGAGCATACTTGTGCTATGAGGCCTAAGGGCAGGGCGAATCGCTCTATGTGGGTTTATTCTGGTAAGAGTGAGGCTGAGTCATCTCATCAGGCTGCTGGTTTTGATACAGAGGAGGAGCAGAGAGTTACTTCAGAGTTTGGTCCTGAAGCCAAACTATCTCCGATTGTGTTGTCCACCTCTGTGCAACTTCCCTCTGCTTTCAGACTGAAGGGATTAGTGGAAGGACAGCCATGTGTTGCTATGTTGGACACTGGAGCCACACACAACTTTCTTCATGAGCGACTTGTTAGTCAGTGTGGGCTTCAGGTAGAGGAGTTTGCAGGGTTTGGAGTCAAGGTAGCCGATGGCTACAATTTTACCTGTACCAGGCACATCCGAGATCTCTCCTTGTTTCTTGGTGATTATGAGCTGATAGCTGATTTCTATGTGTTTGATTTGGGGGAGATGGATGTTGTTCTAGGGATGTAGTGGATACAGGAGATTAAGGAGTTTTGTCTTAGTGTGAGCCCAATGCAGATCAGATTTGAGTACCAGGGCAGAGAGTATGTGTTGTCGGGCATTGCTGATGGGAGTCTACGCACTGTCCTTCTATGTTGTAGATAGTGCCGATTCACAAAGACATGAGTCCATACAGGTAGAGCCGATCACATATCATGTCTCACAGAGTTCACCATATTATGGCTCAAATCAGCAGATGGGTGTTGTTCACTTTGTGAACAACCCTTTATTTGATGTGGATGTCGTCATCACTTATGACAATCCACTATTTGAGCTTAGTGATGATCCCTTACAGGAGTTGTACGATCATGATGTTAATGAAGTTTGGGATCCGATTGGTACACCTGCTCATCTAAATAGTAAACAGAAAATATTGAGTACTACTCAGAATTTTAAAGAACTGTGTAAAGGAGCTGCTAATCAGCTTGAGCAGGCCCAAGCTCGCTTACGGGAAGTAGAAATGCGAGCATGCGAAATTCGGATAAATGGGTACTCTCAAATAAAACAAGAAAAAAAGGATCATATCAATCTTGCTTCTGTTAATTTGAAACAATTAGAAAATTTAAAGAATGAAACTAGGTTTGTTTATACCAAATTTTTAAAGAAATTGCATTAATGAAGGTTTTTTATATTAAAATTGGGAAGATTTATGTCAAATTTTAAAAAGAAATCAAATCACATAGTATTTGGCACAATTGGAAAATCAAATTTTGTTGGGCACACATGGGTACAATATTCGATGTGTATTCGGGTTGTATCGGATACGTTACCAAATTGGATATGGGGATACGCATGCCCAAGGAAGGATAAAGGAGTTTTCGGCTACTATGCCTTTCACAATTACCACCCTTCAAAAGAGTCACAACCCTTCAACATTTCTGCCCTTTGAAAGAGTCACAACCCTTCATAATTGTCCAGTGTAACACATGGACGCGTCCCCCCCTAAACCCCTACGCACCCAGGTCGGGGACGTCCCTGGGACAAGGACCATTGCTTTCACTCCACCATCTCGTTGTCGGAACTCGGGGATGCAAGGGGACACGCAAAAGTCCCTGGGATGGCAAGGGATGCAAGGGGACACGGGGGGGACTCCGGTGGGCGTCGAGGGACACGAGGGGAACGTGGGGGGCGTGGGGGGATGCGCAGAAGTCCAGCAGTTCCAATGATGAGGAGTTTTCCTAGAGGGATGATTAGAGGCCTCCCTTCACTACATTTTTGTTAGCATATTTAAGATTGTCATTGGATAAGTGTAATGCAAACATCAACCCCACTAGTAAACCAGTAAACCACTCATACTCCTAAATAGGCACCGGTAGACCAAACAGAGTATAGGTACCGGTAAACCAAGCAGAAAAGGAGATGAACCGGGTATAAGAGTCTCATTATATGGACAACCGGGTATGATATTGATACCGGTAAACAGCACGTCAATCTGCACCGATGTATGCAGAGCTGTTTAAGTTAAAACCAGAATATGCGGAGCATCCACCATTTAGAACTGGAGTTAGCTTATTAACAGGAGTTAGTTTTATTTCTACACGGATGTTTCAAGGTAAACTCAAGATCAGAACGCAAAGCTTTTTCTTTGTTGCATGATTTAAGGACGAGTTTACAGCCTGGCGGTTCTATGAGTTAGGTTTTAATAATAAGATTGATTTCTTATAAATAACATGTCAGAACACAAAGAAAAAGTTGTTGAATATACATAGCAGGAGAGAGATATCTTCTGGGAGAAGAGCTCGGTCATAGAGGTGAAGGGCAGAAAGGATCAACAACCAGGCAGAACAAGAAGGTCAACAGGTATGATCTAATCAGACAGAGAGTGTCAATTAAGATCATTGCTTTTATACTGTGAAAGCATATTCAAATCCCTCTATCAGGGTGAACCCTAATAGGTTCTTTGTATAAATCCTTTAACCGGGTAGCATCTTGACTGTTGTTGAAAGTCCTTTAACAAGGTGGCTCCTAACAGAGTCAAGATCTTAACCAATCTTCTACCAAATCCCTTAACCGGGTAGCACTCTTGCAAGTGCTTTGTAAGCTCCTAACAGGGTGTCTTTATTACTGCAGTAGTGAAGTTGTGAGCTCTCTCTCACCGTGGTTTTCTCTTTCTAACCGAGGGTTTCCACGTATCTATGACGTGTTGATCTGAGTATTTCTATTTCTATACATGAATGCTTAATTTCATATTGTTTATACTGAAAGAATCTGATGCAATGTTAAATTGGATTAGAAATAGTATTTACTCATTCACCCCCCCCCCCCTCTCGGTACTGGTTAGGACAAACAATTTTGACATTTTGTACTTGTTTTGATATCATATTATCATGCTTCTCATTGTAATTATCTTTATGATACATATATTTTTAATATAATAATTCGTTGTTTCGACAATTTTATAATTTTAGTATTCTAATTTCTAATTTGTAATTCGATGAGTATGTATCCATTGTTCATTGTTTAAGTATGTAGTATTTGGCATTTGCAAGTTTGCTATTTAGTATTTACTATTTTGCTTCTTATACTGTTATAATTTTAAATCAGAATCTTCTATTTGTCGATAATTTAAATTTTTAGATTTTTTTTTTAATAGTAATTGGTAATTCGATATTCAATGTTCAAAATGAAAACTTCAATGTTCAATGTTCAATGTTCAAGTATATTGTATTTTGTATTTACTATTGGCTATGTTGCAATTTTTCTATGTTCAAGTATTTGGTATTATAATATATTAGCTCTTATACTATTAAACATCATTTCATAAGTAGCATTACAACCCTTCATCATTGCTGCCCTTTGAAAGAGTAACTTATTTTCTTCACATTACTTTCTTCTTCCATTAATTCTTCTTTAATTCCTATGCTCCTCTCTTTCTTCCTTCCTCCCTATCCTCTTCCAAATGAACTCTCCTCCCTTTTAGATCATAGGCTGAGGGAGTCACAACTCTTCATTATGTATCTCTTGACCTTTCATTAACTTAATTAACTTGTAAATATATTATATTACATTTTATTATTATTTATCTTTACATTTATTTTTATATTTTAATTATATTATTTCATTTATTATTAAATAATATTTCAAAAAGGGGACATTTCAAGGCGCATGATAAGTCTTTCTTTTTTGGTTCACCTAACTCTTCAAGAAAAGATGATGTGGTTTTAACCAGTCCAAGAGTTTGTTTTCCTTCCAACCCCTCCAATTCTCTAGGTAAGTCCTCTATATTTACTATTTCTTGCGCTTCAAACATTAATCATAGTATCACATGTCATAGTTTCGATTATTTAATTGATGATGTTTGTACACTTATTCCCCACTTGTCTGCCTTGAATGTCAAACCAACTTAGAATCCTTTTCCCTTCTCTCCCATGTGTCCTATCTCCTCTAACCATCATCCTACAACTTTAACAAAAACTATCTCAATTAACCATCGTCTTGATGTTGTTTCTTCACTCCATAATATTCTTCCCCTTTCTAGCCACATTGACTCTTCTCTCTGCACCTCTTTGGAACCTATTAATTTCTTTGAAAATGTCTCTTCCCACTAGCCAACCCTACCTTTGAATGTCCATGCTCCTCTGCAAACTAATGTTAACTTTTTTAGCTCTAAAATACTAAACCCCAACATGGCTGAAGATTGGGACTCTAAACTCATGGTCAACCTTTCTAATATTCCAATTGATCCTTTAGCCTTGAACTTTTTACACTATAGTTTAGGGTTTGCTTGCACTCCTCTCTCTATTCCCAAAGTTGATTTCATTATTGAAATAGAAAAGGTCATTCAAACTCTTCCCAACTCTATTGATGATGAAATCAAGCACGATTGTGCTATTGCCCTAAGATGTGCTAAGCCCCCAAGCATAATGTCCCCAAATTTGACTTTGTTGCTTTCAAAAACCTAGTGAAGAATGACAATATAGTTAATATGAAAGCTAATAAAGGTAATATTGTAGTCATTTCGAACAAACAAGATTATGACACTAAAATTGCTAGATCACCCATCCAATGGTGGCAGCTCTAGAACCCTCTCCAATAACCCTATTTCAAAAAGAAATAGAAAAGTTAAACTTGCTATTGAACATTGCTCTTTTTCATCACTCCACCAAGAAATGTCTCCTCCCACACAAAGAAATTACTCGAAAAAGCACTTTCATTCACCGATTGATTATTTGATATTTCGTTGTGAAAGAATTCTGCTTGGCTTTGGAAGCTAGGGTTTGAGCTCGGTCTTCAGCTTTTGGAGAGAGTTCTTCTGAAAATTTGTCGAGTTTGGTCTTCTGGCAAGAGAGAGCTCGTTCTGATCACTGAATTAAATCCAGTGCTGACGTATACTGGATTCTGGAGAAGTTTTTTATTATCTGCAGGCAAAATTTGAATTGCTCTCAAAGAAGTTGAAATATTAATTGCTGAGGTTTGATTTCTTGGGAATTGTGCTGTGTCATAAATTGATAGCTGCAATTCATATTTATCAGGAGACGCCCTTGTTTACAACGAATTTATACTGCAAATCTGTCCACGTTAGTACAGAGTGTTGGCACGTCTGGTGAAGATCATTAGCGGCTGTAGACTTCTGGACGTGATTCATATCCAGCAGGTTCGGGAGTCTTTTTCCTTGGCGACATTCCAGTTTCAAACAATTTCGTACTGCATATAGCAGTGACGTGATAAATTTGTAAGGTGGCGGCTTCATGTTGCAAAATGTGAATACAAGAGAGGAATTGCGTAAGCACAGTGTGTTGTTCATGATCAGCCTGCATTACTGTAGGGTCTCACATCCAATTTAAGGCAGGGAATTAAATAAGTTGGGCGTCTATAGCTACAGCCGAAACTAAAGGAGCTTGTGTGATTTTATTTGAAGAATAGAAGTCTACAGACAGCAATAAAATAAAAGGTGCTGGAATTTGTTTATTTATGCAATAATATTAAATCTGAATGAATGAATGTTTCCCTACGATATTTAAATCAATACAATGAACTTGTAATAATTTATTGAGCAATGTTGAATTCCCAAGTTTAGAGGAATTATTTTCAAAAAGAAGGAATATAAGAAAATTCAATTATTAGATTTCTATAGAAAATTATTATTGCAAGAATAAGAGCTACAAAAGTTCTTCACAGTGGTATCAGAACACTGATCTTGCCATCCTGTAAGGGTATGAAATTAAATAATGACAGACAGATTTATACCAAGAGGGTACTATACCCGCAGGAATAGAAATTCACCACCTCATGAAGATAATGAACAGGGCTCACAGAATGAACAGACAGAGAACAGGAATGATACCGGAAATGATATGGACAGGGAGGCCAGAGATGCTTTCAGACATATTGCAGATGGTTAGCATCACGTTGCAACTGTATTGCAACAACTTTCCGATACTTTACAACGCATTGCATTGCCAGGTGCTAGAGATAGAGTTGCACGTAGTGTTTCAGTCAGCTCACATAGGTCACGAGCTGATGACAGGCGAGCTAATGATAGGCGAGTTGATGACAGGCAAGATTATGACAGGAGAGACTATAGAGCTGATCATACTAGTACGTATGAGAGGCCTCATCGTTCGACATTCTTGAGGCCAGAGTTGGATGCAGTCAGTATTGAGCCAGAGCCTGCACCATTTGTCGATGACATGGTGGCACATTTTGCAGAGTGGGATGCTCTTCCTGAGGGACTAAAAAGAAATTTAAATTTTGACAGATATCTGACGCAGAAGTGTGAGCATTCCAGAGGTAGGCCAGCTCTTGACACGAGGCAGAGACCTAGACAGAATGAATTAAAGCAACCCGCAAGTTGACTCTGGACCACTTCGATGGAAGTGGGAAGACTACAGCCAGAGCATGGGTCCACAAGTTGGACACTTATATTTCACTTCGTCCTATGTCTAAGGAGGACGCTATTCGATTTGCTGTGTTACATTTGGATGGGGTTGCTCATGATTGGTGGTATCATGGGTTAGTGTCTCTGCATCATGATCATATTGTGCAGTACCAGGAGTTTGTAGATAGACTGATAGAACGGTTTGATCGGAAGGATCCGGAGACCTACTTTAGAGAGTTAGCTCAGCTAAGACAGACAGGTGGTCTTGAGACATTCATCAGCGAGTTTCAACGTCTATTAGTCATGGTGTATGACATCTCCGAGAGGAGGAGAGTCATGTTGTTCATAGAGGGTTTGTCAGAGCTGTATAGAGGATGGGTCAAATCCCTGGATCCACCTATTCTATGAGATGCTATGAAGAAGGCAAGGAATCTTGAGCCTTCTGTTTCACGGGGCAAGTCTACTCCGAGTCCTACTATTCCTCCTGCAAATGAGGTACCTCCACCAGCTGTTGATAGAAAGAAGCCTACAGGTAGATTTGATGATGCCACGCGAGAGGATTTGAGGAGGCAGCTTTGCTATTGGTGCAAAGAGCCTTATGATCGAGAGCATACTTGTGCTATGAGGCCTAAGGGCAAGGTGAATTTCTCTAGGTGGGTCTATTCTAGTGAGAGTGAGGCTGAGTCTTCTCATCAGGCTGCTGGTTTTGATACAGAGGAGCAGAGAGTTACTCTAGAGTTTGGTACTGAAGCCAAACTGTCTCCGATTGTGTTGTCCACCTCTGTGCCACTTCCCTCTGCTTTCAGACTAAAGGGATTAGTGGAAGGACAACCCTATGTTGCTATGTTGGATACGGGAGCTTCGCACAACTTTATTCATGAGCGACTTGTTAGTCAGTGTGAGCTTCAGGTAGAGGAGTTTGCAGGGTTTGGAGTTAAGGTAGTTGATGGCTACAATTTCACCTATACCAAGCGCATTCGAGATCTCCCCTTATTTCTTGGCGATTATGAGATGATAGCTTATTTTTATGTGTTGGACTTGGGAGAGATGGATATAGTTTTAGGGATGCAGTGGGTATAGGAGATTAAGGAGTTATGCCTTAGTGTGAGCCCGATGCAGATCAGATTTGAGTACCAGGGCAGAGAATATGTGTTGCCGGGCATTGCTGATGGGAGTCTACACACTATGTCTTTCTGTGTTGTAGATAGTACTGATTCACGGAGACATGAGTCTATACCGATAGAGACGATCACATATCATGTCCCTCAGAGTTTACCATTTTATGACTCAGATCAACGGATGGGTGCTATTCACTTTGTGAACAACCGTTTATTTGATGTGGATGTTAGCATGGCCTATGACAATCCATTGTTTGAGTTTAGTGATGATCCCTTACAGGAGATGTACGATCATGATGATGATGACGTTTGGGATCCAATTTGTGCACCTATTCATCAGGCAGATTACACAAGAGGCCAGTCAGGCCTGGCTGATCAATTTTCAGGGGTGTACACGGTGAGGAGTGCTTATAGCTTCACATTCGATCCTCACATTCAAGATGTCTATCAGTCACATAGTTCTTCAATGCATCCATTCTATGACTGGTATGATGAGTTGATTAGTTCGAAGACTGGGAGTAAGTCCAGTCTATTGGTTGAGTTACTTCCGTGTGAGTTACTCTCGGTTGAGTTTCTCCCACGTGGCGATCCTGTTGCAGCATCATCAATTCGGGTGTTGAGCACAGATTCTTAGTTACTGATGTTGGTACTGTTGATGATGTTGGCGTCTTCACAGGGGTATGAGGTTGATCGAGACATTATTCATGACTATCCGTGGGATCCAGGTGGTTTGTGATGGTTGTTTTTTTTTTCCTGATTGCTCGAGGACAAGCAATCTTGGGAAGGGAGGACTGTAATGTCCCCATTTTTCAGACTTCGGGATTAGCTTGGTTTGATGACCCTCGTAGGCTAATCAGGTGATCAAAGGGGGTCAGATGTCAAAGTCAGTGTTGGGATTCCACTCTGGGGATTCAATTTATCAGATCTGCTCTTCGTTCGGGTCATTTCGATCAACTTACTATTTTTAGTAAGTGGTGTTTTGGGGTATGGCCAGGATTAGCAGGGTATCTGCACAGAGTGTCAGATGTTTAGGATTGAGCTTCAGTGAATCTCCAGTTTGAGAGACTTACTATTTTTAGTAAGTCCATTTTTAGCAGCTGGCTATTCTTGGCAGTGGGTTATTTCCAGCAGGGCAATTGGCGTTTGGGCTCTAGTGTCGAAAATGAGTCTATTTCAGTTAGCAGAATTCAGTGGCTTTGATTTTAAAGTTATCGTTATTGAATTAAAGTATTTTAATTTAATAACATAAATACTTTATAACTTTATTGTTATAAAGTGAAATTATCTTTTTAAAGCCTTTTTTATAAAAAATGAGAAATTGTGCTTTTTCCGAAAAAAGCTATAAGTACAACTCGAAAAAGCACTTTCATTCACCGATTGATTATTTGATATTTCATTGTGAAAGAATTCTGCTTGGCTTTGGAAGCTAGGGTTTGAGCTCGGTCTTCAGCTTTTGGAGAGAGTTCTTCTGAGATTTGTCGAGTTTGGTCTTCTGGCAAGAGAGAGCTTGTTCTGATCACTGAATTAAATCTAGTGCTGACGTATACTAGATTCTGGAGAAGTTTTTATTTATCTGCAGGCAAAATTTGAATTGCTCTCAAAGAAGTTGAAATATTAATTGCTGAGGTTCGATTTCTTGGGAATTGTGTTGTCATAAATTGATAGCTGCAATTCATATTTATCAGGAGACGCCCTTGTTTACAACGAATTTATACTGCAAATCTGTCCACGTTAGTACAGAGTGTTGGCACGTCTGGTGAAGATCATTAGCGGCCGCAGACTTCTAGATGTGATTCATATCCAGCAGGTTCGGGAGTCTTTTTCCTTGGCGGCATTCCAGTTTCAAACAATTTCGTACTGCATATAGCAGTGACGTGATAAATTTGTAAGGTGGCGGCTTCATGTTGCAAAACGTGATTACAAGAGAGGAATTGCGTAAGCACAGTGTGTTGTTCATGATCGGCCTGCATTACTGTAGGGTCTCACATGCAATTTAAGGCAGGGAATTAAATAAGTTGGGCGTCTATAGCTATAGCCGAAACTAAAGGAGGAGCTTGTGTGATTTTATTTGAAGAATATAAGTCTACAGACAGCAATAAAATAAAAGGTGCTGGAATTTGTTTATTTATGCAATAATATTAAATCTGAATGAATGAATGTTTCCCTACGATATTTAAATCAATACAATGAACTTGTAATAATTTATTGAGCAATGTTGAATTCCCAAGTTTAGAGGAATTATTTTCAAAAAGAAGGAATATAAGAAAATTCAATTATTCGATTACTATAGAAAATTATTATTGCAAGAATAAGAGCTACAAAGGTTCTTCACATCTCTAGATGTTATACTTTGAAGAGTTAGCTTTAAACTCCTTCCCCTCAAACCTAGTTGGTGGAAGCGTTAAGTTGATGACACCAACGTATGCTGGCCTAGTGGTGTAATTTCCCTTCTCATTCTCCTTTTGTAATTTCTTGCAAAATCGACGTTAGTACAAAATATTACATAATATTTACATGACTCATACTCTACTCTAAGTTAGTAAGGGGGGGATTTGATTCTTAAGGCTGCCTCTAGGTAAAGCTTCACAGAATTCCCGATTCTTGGCTTGAGGGATATAACATCCACTCTAAGCAACCGGGCTATCGGCACGTCTTCCCATAGAGCACTACCCATATGAATCTCTTGGAAGCAATAAATGCTCTCCAAGCATGCGCATATGCATATGATTGGCATCAGTATATATACTACCTATATGAGATTATAACAATCTCGAGACTGGGAAATCTATAGCAATTTCCTCTAGCCCCCTCCAGATATGGGGATCCATCTCTAATGAATATAAGATTCATTTTATATGGAATCCATATCATCTATGGTGGACATATAAATGTACAAACATTAATGTTGATTATAAAATAATAGTTTAGACTTGACAATAAAAGAAATCTAAAACTATCTCAGAATTAAAGAATTCGCAAAAAAAATATAAGTGTATCTTAATTACATATATATATATATAAATGAAAATATATAAATGTCCACATATAAATAAATTAAATGTAGATTAATTTCTATATAAATGAGAAATGTCTACACCATATATATATATATATATATATATATATATATATATATATATATATCATATTTAATAATTTAAAAACTTACTGAAACTTGAGATGTTGTGTTGACCACTGGTTATTATTATTTTTATTGCCTTTTATTTTCTTCGTATCTTTTTTACTTCTCTCTCTCTTTTTGTTTCTTATCTCCATGTTTTCCTGTTCGTCCTTTTACTACTTACTGGGCACTCTTTTGTATGCGAGTGGGAGGGGAAGTCATGTCCCCTCCACACTCTGATCGACACCCCTTAGGGGGTGCGACTGGTCGCAACCTAAGGCTGTGACCCAGTCGCACCTCCTAAGGTGTGACCTTAAGCATGTCGTCACCAGTCTTTTTATATATATTTTATTAAGTTGATTATTATTATTAAATAATAATATTATTAATAATGTTTAATTTATGTAATATTATATATATTATTATTAAATGGTTATTATTATTAATATATTAATAATAATATCTTAACTAAACACCATATAGATCTTCCCACCCACCCCTATCCTCACCCCCGGGTTACTATTTCTTTCTCCCGCTTTAAATAAAAATATTATTAATGTTTAATTTATATAAAATATTATATATTATTATTAAATGATTATTTTTAATAATTAAATAATAATATTATCAATAATGTTTAATTTATTAATAATGGCAACATTATTTAATTATGAATAATATTTCTATTTTAATAATGATATTAATTTCAAACGAAGGTAACCATATTACCGATCTTTTGATTAATACAAATTTACTTAATTGTAATAATTTTTTGAACACATACCGTTTGTATGATTTTTACTTGAGGGACATCACAGTTCCCCCATCTTCAATTTTCTTGTCCTCAAGCAATTTGAGGTTCTCCTCCCTTTCCATTTTACAAAGAATTCGGTGATTGTTTGATTCCTTAATTTCTTGAGTGTGAGAATAATCTCGAGACACAATATGAATTTCCCTTCATTATCAAAAGGTAGTTCATTTCATGGCGTTGTGATGGTTTAACTCCTTCCTTTAATTCAATTGAGTGTTTGAATCTTCCTTTCAGGGGTAAACCAGGGGTAAATTCAAAACCCTTTTATATTTCCTATGGATGGGTTGGATGTCTACATGAGTTGTCTGTTTATAGGTGGAGGATCTAAGATCTTACCTTGGGTTGTTCATCGCGAACTGTCCTAATGAATTTATTCATGGTATTCCTAGAATGATGACATTTGCAAATTTTCCACAACTATTCCTTTTGATTACATGTTCTCCCACATTAATTTTTGGCTAGTGTGTAACTCTAATACATTGATCCATTGTTCTAATGCCCATGATTACTTCAAAACCTTTGAAGACTTGATTGGGTATCCTCCTCTTTGCTACGAGAGGTTGGTTAGTGTTTTATGTTCGGAGTCTTCCAGTCTAACCCTTTTTACAGGGCCTTCATTTGATACTCCCTCCATGTTGATCATTTGTCCTCTCTTGCACTGGTGACCTTTAGTCCATGGTGTTTTGCATTTGAAACACAACCCCTTCTCGATGAGTTCTCCTCTTTCCTTGCACCGGTGATCCCTACTCCATGGTTGTTGACATAAAAAACACTTTGATTGATCTCTCTTGGGTTCATCGCCTTGATCGGTGTTCTTGATAAAAGGCCTTTTGGTTTTTCCTTAGTTGTATCATACTCTGACATTTTTGCCTTCCTAATGACATCTTCAAGGGTTTGGGATTGGAAAGGTCTCACCCTTATTTTGATGTGTTCTTTGAGTCCTTCAATGAACATATAGACCCTCCTCTTTTGAGATATATCAGGAACCATGACTGATAGGCTCTGAAAATTGTTGGCAAATTCTTCAATAGTTCATGTTTGTTTGAGGTGGGTTAATTCTTGGAATTACCATTCTGGTTCCTTTTGGTCAAACTGACTAATGAGTTTTTGAGGGAACTCACTATAGGTATTAATACTTTTATGTCCCAAGGTGATGATTCCATGGTGCCACCAATTGTGGGTCTCCTCGATCAAGTGGATTATAGCAAATTTAATGGTGTTCTCTTCGGTCATAGGGCTGAGGGAGAGGTAAGTGTCTAGTTTTTGAACCCAAGCTTGAGATGTTTCTTTTCCCGTCCTATCGAAGTGTGGTTGGGACATTTTATCTATCTTGGCTTTAATGTCTCTTTCCCCATGATTTCTTTTTCGACCATTACTTGCCAAGGTTTTGGTTTCATAGTATTCTTTTAATACCCTCCCATAATGCTCAATCTGTCAATAACACCAATAGCCTCCCCGAATTTTACAAATTTATCAGAACTGAGAGACTTGGTGAAGATATCAGCGGACTGCTCTAAGGTAGGAACATACAGCAACTAAATAGATTTGTCTTCAACCAGCTGACGAATGTAATGACAATGTGTTTCGACATGTTTGGTTCGTTCATGGAAGACCAGATTCTTGGCCAGTTTGAGCACTCCCTGATTATCACAGAATAGAGGAGTTGGTCCTGACTAAGGAACATGCATATCTGCAAGCATCCGCCGAAGCCAAACTGCCTCACAAGCTGCTTTAATTGCTCCTCGATACTCTGCTTCGATGGACGATAAAGCCACTGCCTGTTGTTTCTTACTCGTCCATGTGACAGCATCGGACCCCAAATTGAACACATATCCAGCGGTAGACTTACGATCATCAACAGAACCAGCCCAATCTGAATCTATGTAGCCACATAGTGTAGGATCAGAACTCTGAGTGTACTAAAGACCATAATCAAGAATACCACTAACATAGTGCAGGACACGCTTTGCAGCTGTCCAATGATCAGTCTTGGGCGCTGTCATAAAGCGGGATATGTAGCTTACCGCAAAACTAATGTCAGGTCTGGTGGCAGTAAGAAAAATGAGGCTGCCCACTAGTTGTCTAAACAAAGATTCATCTACAACAGGTGAATCGGACTAAGCTGATAATTTGAGCCCAGGTTCCATAGGAGTGGGAGCAGGTTTGCAATCCTGCATTCTGAACCTGTCCACAAGACTTCTAGCATACTTCGACTGAGAAAGAAAGATAATGTGCTCAATCTGCCAAACCTCAACTCCGAGACAATAGTGCAAGAGTCCCAAATCTGTCATATCAAAAGTGCGACACAAATCTTGTTTGATTTCAGTGATCAAATGTGCTGAACTTACAGTGATGATCAAGTCATCCACATAGACAACTATAAACAATACATCATCACCTACATGTTTGATATATAGGTTTGAATCCGATGGACTCCTCTGAAAACCATGATCTCTTAGGTATTTATCAATTTTCATGTACCAAGCCCGAGGAGCTTGTTTCAGACCATAAAGAGCTTTGACAAGTTTACAGACTTTGTGTTCTTGACCAGCAACCTTAAATCCAGAAGGTTACGTCATGTAGACCTCTTCCTGTAAGTCACCATTCAAAAAAGCACTCTTAACATCCATCTGATGAACTTTCCAACCAAACTAAGCTGCTAAGGCAAGAACAAGTCATATGGTACTCATTTTAGCTGTGGGAGCAAAAGTCTCCTCATAGTCAATACCTTCCCTTTGTGAGAACCCTCGAGCAACAAGACGAGCCTTATAATTGTCTAAGGTTCCATCAGCTTTGTATTTTACCTTGTATACCCATTTGCAACTAACGAGCTTCTTCCCTGCAGGAAGATCAGAAAGGACCCAAGTGTGATTTTTCTGAATACTCAGAAATTCAGCTTCCATAGCCTGTTCCCACTTAGGGATACCTTTAGCCTCGGAATAAGTCTGGGGCTCATAAACACTATGAATGTTAGCCATAAGAGCAAAATTAATTGTAGGGTGTTGTTTGCTCTTATTTCTAGAAACTCTACCTTCAATGAGCTCATCATCTCTGAGGTCACTAATAGTTTTAACCCACCATTTGGGCCGAAGAGTAGAAGAGCCAATCTCTGGAGGAGCTAGAGGAGGTTCAAGAGCAGCAACAGGGGCAGGGAGAGGATCATGTTCGGGGGCCTCAACAGGATTAGCATCAGGTGCCCCAGGGCAAGCATTATCTGTATCATCCCTCCCATCAAGTGGTGCTAAAGGAAGAGGAACACTATGAGGTTGTTCCTCAGAACACTCCTCAAAAGAAGACAGAAAAGGTCCTCGAGTTTCATCAAAAACAACATCACGACTAAAGATAAGATGATCAGTGTCGATATCTATCAATCTGTAGGCTTTATGGTTGTCACTGTACCTTGTCATCATGAGTCTCTGACTCTTGGAATCTAATTTGGAATGTTTAGCATTAGGAATCCAAACATAGGCAAGAGAGCCAAAAATCTTCAAGTGGCTGATCTTGTGCTTACGACCAGACCACAACTCTTCTGGAGTTTTGTTCTTGACAGCTTAAGTAGGGGAACGATTAAGAAGGTAAACAGCAGTAAGCACTGCTTCTGCCCAATACTTATTAGGAACACTCCTGTGTTGTAACATAGAACAAGCCATCTCAACAATCGTACGATTGCGACGCTCAATGACACTGTTTTGCTGAGGAGTGTAGGGTGTGGTGAACTGGCATTTGATGCCATGTTCAGCACAAAAATCGGAGAATGCAGTAGAACAAAATTCCCCTCCATTATCTATTCTAAGAGAAATGATACTGCAGCCAGTCTCATTTTCAACCAACGACTTAAAGTTCTGAAATGTACTAAAAGCATCTGATTTTTGTTTAAGAAAGTACACCCACATCTTTCTACTAAAATCATCAACAATAAGCAAAAAATATTTGCAACCAGTAACTAAAGGTGTATTCATAGGACCACAAATATCAGCATGAAGTAATTGAAGTACCTGAGATGCACGCCAAGAATCTCCATCTTTGAAGGGAGTCCGATGTTGTTTGCCAGCTTGACAAGCGTCACATACTCCAAGATGCTGCGTCTGAATCGGAGGTAGGCCAGAAACAAGTTCCTCCCAGGAAAGCTGAGAGAGATACTAGATGTTGAGATGTCCATATCGCTGATGCCACAAAGTACTAAGAGATAAATCACGAGCTGCCATAGCTATTTCAGGAGAATCACCAGTGTCAGTAAGCCGATATAGGCCATGATCCTCTAGACCCAAAGCAACAGTAAGACGAGTCGCTCGATCAATAATGGAACATTTGTGGGCACTGAACACCACATCCAACTGAGGAGAATTTCTCATGATTTGACTCACAGAGAGCAGATTGAGAGCCATACCAGGAACGTAGCATACATTGAGAAAGATGAGCTGACACCCACCAGACTGTATCTGAACATTTCCTCTACCAATAATTTTGAACTCCTCTCCTCCACCAAACACAACTGAATCACTATAGGGATAGAAGTCTGTAAACCAGTCACGCCGATGAGAAAAATGATGTGAACCACCAGAGTCGATATACCAAGCAGACGACCGAGCTAAATCAGAAGGGCTTTTAGCCATAAAAGCATAGAAAGAACTCCTTTTTCTCAGAATGTTCAGCAACATTTGCCTGTTGATTTGACCCTCCCAGCTTCCTTTGTTCGGAAGCGAGTCACTGACGGCAATCTTTCTTCATATGGCCGTACTTATGACAGTAATGACACTGAACACTCTTCTGCCGAGAACTGCCTGAGAATTGATGTGAACTGCTCTGTTGTGATGACTGAGAAGACTGAAATTTTGCTGCAAAGGCTTGTTCTGACGAGGATGAGGAAGTACGGTTACCAAACTGTTGCTTCCAACGATCTTGCTGTAGGAGTTTGGTGCACAACTCTGGGAATTTCAGATCAACATTAGTTGAGGTAATGTTGAGAGTCTATGAAATGCTCATAAGATGTTGGTAAACTTTTCAGGGTAATAACTACCATATCTTCTTCCTCCATCTTCCGTCCGATGGCTTCAAGCTGATCACGAATGTCCTTAATCTTCGTGAGATGTTCCTATAAGGACATACATTCATCCATCATAATGGAGAACAATTGATTCTTCAGAAAGAACGCACGAATCTTGTCGGATGTCTCATGCAACTCCTTCAAATACTTCCAGATGTCTGCAGCAGACTTGCCAGAGGGAATCTGAGGCAACTGATCTAGCTTCTCGATTCCAATCATCGAACTTATCCTGATCTGCTTGGACGGAGGTCAAACGAGTCTCTGTGCCTAGAACAAGTGCATCCAGACGACGGAAGATGGTCAACATTCGCTGCTTCCACGTGTTATAATTGCTGCCATTAAACTGTTGACTTTTTTCTAGCATCAAGTTGGTCAAAGACACCATCAGGTACAAACTTCAAGAAAGGAATTTAACAGGCACGGATTCCAAGACAAATTTTTGGCTGACCAAGAAAAAACCAACAAGTACCCAAAAAAGCTAGCAAAAAACCCAAAAGGAATCTGAAGTCAAAAGTCAAATCTGCTAGCTCGAAAATCAAAACATGAAAAACGAGGTACCCAAAAAAATTTGACGAAGACCCAAATAGAATCTCAAAAAACCCACCACGAATATGTATTTGAAAAAAATTTCGAGTCCCGAAATTTAGGGTTTTATAGCAAAAACGGCTCTGGTTACAAGAAACCACAAACAGGAGCCAAAAAAGATTGCAGAGTGCAGTCGTGCATGGAGATTCGAAGGCGACAAAAAGAATCGAAAGCACAGGACGCAAATAAGTGGGACGCGATCAATTGCAGGTCGTGTAGACACGACAAACAGGTCGCACAAAAAGTTGCAAGTTGCGCCGAAAAGAATGCAGGCCGCGACCTTCTAAATGCGAGTTGCAGGTTGCGCCGGAAAGAATGAAGGTCCACGAGTTGCAGGTTGCACCGGAAAGAGTGAAGGCACCAGTGTCACGTGTTCGAGCCTCTCTTATGTCAGTGGAGGAGTGAGCAGAGGGAGCATAGACAGGTCGCGGCTAAAGATCCACGAACACAGCAAAACAAAAAGATCCCAAACCCTTGCAGAGTCGCTCAGAGGCAGCAAATTCGAAAATATTGCACAAATTATTTAAAAGAAGAAATTATAATATTTTCGGGAAAGTTTAACCTCGCTCTGATACCATAAAATAATTATGAACAGATTATTTGTATTGAATGATTTACAAAGAGCTAGAGGCTCATATATACAATACCAATGTTACAAAGAATAGCAACTATCTAAAGATAGATTGCAAAAGAATCGCAGCAGCAGGATAGAGCATTAAAGAAACTATCTAATATTAGAAACATTCTAATAATTTCCTCTACTGAGTGGGTGGATGGTTGTTCTCCTCCTGTGACAAGTTCTTCTCTTGGAAGAAACGATGGTATAGTTGGTCTCATGGTGGAATCTTGAGTTGAGGGTTCATTCTCAAAATGATTAGAACGTATATCTCTTCCTATCAGAGAAGCGGGTTGACCATTATGGTTATTGTTATTGCTCATGTTTTGGATGGCTTGAAGAAACAACTGATTGGTTCGCTCAAATCTCTCATTAGTTTTCTCCATGAAGCTTCTTAACTCGTTTGCTAATTGCTTGGCCATAGCTTTTGTGCCTTTCTTTCATTTATATGTTTCCATGAACTGTCTTCCACAGGTTGGCAGGATTATGCTCTGATACCACGTTAATGTCCCTTCTTATTCTCCTTTTGTAATTTTCTACAAAAATGACATTAGTACGAAATATTACGTAATATTTACATGACTCATACTCTACTCTAAGTTAGTAAGGGGGGATTTGATTCTTAAGGCTGCCTCTAGGTCGGGCTTCACAGAATTCCCGATTCTCGGGTTGAGGGATATAAGATCCACTCTAAGCAATCGGGCTATCGGCACGTCTTCCCATAGAGCACTGCCCATAAGAATCTCTTGGAAGCAACAAATGCTCTCCAAGCCTACGCATATGCATATGACTGGCATCAGTATATATACTGTCTATATGAGATTATAACAATCTCGAGACTAGGGAAACTATAACAATTTCCTCTAGCCCCCTACAGATATGGGGATCCATCTCTAATGAATATAAGATTCATTTTATATGGAATCCATATCATCATCTATGGTGGACATATAAATGTACAAACATTAATGTTGATTATAAAATCATAGTTTAGACTCGACAATAAAAGAAATCTAAAACTATCTCAGAATTAAAGAATTCGCAAAAAAAATGTGTATCTCAATTTATATATATATTAATTTCTATATAAATGAAAATATATAAATGTCCACATAAATAAATATGTAGATTAATTTCTATATAAATGAGGAATGTCTACACCATATATATATATATATATATATATATATCTCATTCATATTTAATAATTTAAAAACTTACCAAAACTCGGGATGTTGCGCTAATCACTGGTTATTATTATTTTTATTGCCTTTTATTTTCTCTATATCTTTTTTACTTATCTTTCTCTTTTTTTGTTTCTTATCTCCATGTTTCCTGCCCGTCCTTTTACTGTTGACTGGGCGCTCTTTTGTATGCAAGTGGGAGGGGGTGTCACGTCGCAATGGCACCTTCTAAGGTGCGACCTTAAGCATGTCATCACCAGTCCTTTTATATATATTTTATTAAGTTGATTATTATTATTATTAAATAATAGTATTATTATATTATTATTAATAATGTTTAATTTATATTTCAAACTTATATAATGCGAAAATGCGAAAGGTGCGAAAATCTCAAAAGCAGGTCCTTAGGCTAGGGCAGAATGCAGACTCAAGTGTAAAAGCTGGATCAGTGGGAAATGGAAGCCCTTCTCCGACAACGACTGCGATCTCTGTTAGAATCTCGGAGATTCATAACGGCAACACTCCTGTTCAGGACACTAGCCACACTGGTTTCTCCGGGTACTGTTTTAATTGCTATCTTTGTGGCCATAAGGTTACAGATTGCAGGAAACCGGATGTGTTCTGAAAGGCCCACATACGAACACCTTAAAGTTTTTATCAAAAAGCAAAAGGAGAAAAGCCTAGCAGAAGAAAATAAAGGCAGGGAATTAACGATTACCCGAAACAAGGGTATCTTGTCAAAAAAATTGTACTCCAATCCAAAGGCTCCGACCCATAGTAGAAATTTGGATTGGAGTAGAATTTCGATCCCAAGGATTTTCAATGTTGAAACCCTGGATCGTCAAATTGAAATTTTCTCCAAAACAAAATATGCACAATCTCAATTATCCAACCCCGGGACCGCTAGGGCTCTGAAGTCTAGGATAACTCCGGCTAAATACTCCTATGATCCCCATTCTGCATTGGGGGAAGGTGGACTTAAAGAGGCTCAAGTGTCTCTCGGGGTTGTGAAAGCAAAGGAGAATGAAAGGCATTTGGTCAAAAGAAAAAATATGGTAAGATCTTTCCCATCAAATCTCTGCAGAAAAGACATAGTTCTAAAGAATTCCTTTGAATCATTAATTAAAGAGCAAAATCTTCTAGAATCGGGTTTGTATTCACCCCCGCATAAGCGTCAAGGGGTTTTGAAAGGGAAGGGCAGTTATAGGGATCAGTCACATCGGGACTGTGTCCAATCACAGCCCAATGTGAAAAGGATCCCCCCCTCCCTTTGCAAAACCCTAGATCTCCAGGCTGGTAAATCTATAAAAGGAGATAAAGAAGGGTTGTCAAATTCTAAGTTCCATATTCAAAAAATATGAAAGATGGCCCTAAGCAGGAATTCAATTTGGATCATAAGGTATCTAAGGTTCATTCCCCTCCACATCGAAGAAGGAATGGTAAGAATCATTCTCAAAAGCCCCACTCAAACTCGGGTAAATCTTTCTGTGATATAAATGCATCTCCTAATGGGCAATCCAAGTCAGTTTATTCGCCTCCTCATAGACGTAGCAGCAACTACAATTACAATCTTTCTAAAGTAAGAGGAAGTTTTAACCAGAAAACTAATATGATCACTCTAGATGATAAATGTATTATACAAAAGCAAAAGTCTTATGCAAATACAGGTATAATATGTCGGTGGAATGGAGCTGGAGCAACTATTCTAGATATTGCAGATGGATTGACAGCACAATTACCCAGAGAGGTGAGTATAACAATCCTTGTGGATAAGTTCTTATTCATAGATTGTAAAAGTTCTGAACTTAAAAGTTATATTATGAAAGATGGATGTCTTAAATATAGGCAAGAGTCCTTTTCTGTGTTTAATTGGGCCCCCCTCTTCAATCCAATTAATCTTGTAGATTTCAAGGTAGATAAGGCTATCAATCTCAGAAATCTACCACTGGAATTAGCCAGGCAAGAAATTGTCAGTCAAATAGGCAAATAGGATTGGAAGCTTCATAAGAATAGTTGAAACCAAATATAATCAAACTGAGAAAATCATTATTGTCAAGATGAATTTTCACCAGAAGGTTGTCTCTCCTATGCATCTCTGTTTTAATTCTAATTCAGTAATAATTAATCCCATCATTTTGGATGATTACATAGAAATGTATAATAATGAAAGAGAGAATGATCTAGCTTTACATTCGGTATCTAAGGACACTTCTTGTCACATTCATAATTATTTGGATGTTGGAGTAAATTTCTATAAAGACAAAGGGGGCTTTATTCTTACTAATACAGGGAACAGAAGTACAGTTAGACACTCTCCCTCCCCTGCTGGAAATTCCCCCCTTAAGCATATCCCCTTGGAAAAATCAACAAGAAGCACCATAAATACCAATATTACTCCTTTTGAAAATTGGGATGTATTAGATCCTAGTAACATTCAGATAACAGTCCCCAATAATGAATTAGAAATGGCTAATCAGATTGATAGAAATAATGCTAATCCAGTCATGGAAAGGGTGGTCAATCAGATAGAATTACCCAAAGGATTGCATTCTCCCGACAGTGAAATTTCCAATAAGGAATAGTGTTTTCAAAACAAGGAATTCATTGTATCTAACAGCAATATCATTCAGACTCTGTTTGTCTCTGAGGATGACTCTCTGAAAGAACAGGGTAAGAAACCAGCAAATTTGTTAATATCAGACAAATGTTTAGAAGAAGATAAATGCAATAAGGAAGTTAAGATAATTACAGACTATTTAGGAGAAACACTTACAGATGAACTAATGGATCTTTTCATTAATGAAATCTGTGAAAAAGAAGAACTGATGTTTCAAAAAGAAATTCTGATAAGAAAGATCTTATTAAATAGAAAAGGTGAAAAGACAAAAGAGGAACCAATGGTGTTCCAGCAAAAAGATAATGAACCAGCATGTTCAATCCTCGTAGAATTGGAAATTCTAAACAAAGACCTTCCTGATAATCTAGAAAACATTGTGGAAACATTTGGACAAGATATCTTAGATCAAGAAGATGCCCTAATTAATTTAGAGGAAGATCAAAAGAATATAGGTCAAGCTGATATTTTAGATAAACTTCCTATCAACAATGATCTTTCAGAGTTTAATAAAGAATCTATTAATGGCCTATTTGGTATAACAAACAAGGACAGACAGCTTGGAATTGCCATAAATAAGGAAGGTCTAACTCACCCCAATATTAATAAGATTAAAAAGAAAAGAGGAAGAAAGTCCTCTAATGAATTGAGAACCATAGCTGGCAATGCTGGTAACCAACAGAAGCTTGTCGATATTCTGAACATTAGGAAGGGGAAGTGCCTTCCCTGTGAACAATGAGAGTCACTTCTTGGAATGTTAGGGGCCTAAATGCCCCTAACAAACAAAGACTTATTAAAAGATATCTTAAAAACTTTGAATCGGAAGTTATAATATTACAGGAAACTAAGCTTAGCAAGGAAGAAAGTGTGAAATTAAATGGTAAACTAGGAATATGGAAATCAGAATTTGTACCATCCATAGGAGCATCAGGAGGACTAGCAGCTTTGTGGGACCCCCGAAAAGTTACAGCCCAAATCCTAGCTACAAACAGTAATTAGATGACCTTGGGGATCAACAGCCTTAAATCAAATCTAAAATTTAAATTGATAAACATATACGAACCTATTCAGAATGAAGAAAAAAGGAAAGTTTGGCAAGAAATCCAATCCATACTACAATCTAACAAAGAGGAAATACACATATTAGGAGGAGACTTTAATGCTATCTTGGATGTCAAAGAAAAATATGGAGGATCACATTATATTTCACAAGCACAAAAAGACTTCAACCAATGGGTTTTGGACAATCATTTAATAAATATTAACACTATCAATGGTGTATTTACCTGGAACAATAGAAGATCAGGCTTTAGTCATATTGCAGAAAAACTAGATAGATTTCTAATTAGTGGAGATTCTGAAGATTTCAATCAGTTATTAAGTGCTGAAATTCTCCCAGAAACAGGTTCGGATCATTTCCCAATTAGATTATCTATAACAGAAAGCTGCAAACCATCCAGAAACCCCTTTAAATTTGAATTTATGTAGTTTCAAAATCAAGAACTTATTAGCCTCTTGGAGCAATGGTGGAATCAAATATCGATTGAAGGATCTAAGATGTATAGTCTGGTAGCTAAACTAAAAATTATTAAAAACAAAGTCCTAGAATGAAATAAAAACGAATTTAACAATATCTTTAAAGATAAAATTCAAATTGAACAAGAATTAGAAAATCTCAACAAAATAGTTATAGCACAAGGTATGAATGAATCCAGCTACCTTAAAGAAAAAAAGCTTATGTCTAAACATAATGCGATTCTTCTGAAAGAAGAGATATTCTGGAAACAAAAATCCAGAGAATCATGGTTGAAAGAAGGAGACAGCAACATGAAATTTTTTCATAAAACCACCAACTTAAAAAGAAACATAAATAGAATATCAAAAATTAAGGATGAAAAAGGTCAACTCTTAGAAGACCCAAGCCACATTTCAGCACGTCTCACACAATTTTATCACTCTCTTCTTAATAACTTAGAAGTTGTTAATCTCAAAGCTCAAAATGAAATGTTAAAGGCTATCCCTAAATTGATCTCGGATACAGATAACAAGATGATTAATAGCAAACTCACTCTGGAAGAAGTCAAAACTGCGGTATTCCAACTTCATTCAGATAAAGCACCTGGTCCGGATGGGTTTCAGGGATGTTTTTTTCAAAAATGCTGGCACTTTATGAGAACCGAAATTTGGCAAGCAGTAGAAGCAACTAGAAATTCCAGCTCAATATTAACTGAAATTAATAATACCTTCTTTACACTCATCCCCAAAAAAAGTGTGTATGGATCCAGGGGACTTTCGTCCTATATCTCTATGTAATACCATCTACAAGATATTATCAAAATGCTTGGCTAATAGACTCAAAACTCTCCTTCCCATTACTATCTCAGAAGAACAAACAGGTTTCGTAGCCAATCGATCAATCCTAGATGGAATTATCATAGCCCAAGAACTAGTCCACACAGCTCAATTAACTAAGGAACCTAGTATGTTTATTAAAATAGACATCCAAAAAGCTTATGACAAAGTAGATTGGAGATTCCTCTGCAAATGCTTGGAAGCCTTTGGCTTCTCCAAACAATGGATTAACCTTATTTACAATTGTATCTCCACTCCAAAAATTTCTATTCTTATCAATGGCACACCAGAAGGCTTTTTTGGCATCTCTAGAGGCATCAAACAAGGAGACCTCTTGTCTCCCTTCCTCTATGTTATCATGGCAGAAGCCCTAGGTAGAGCTATAACCAAGAAGCAGCTAGAAGGCAAAATCATAGGTCTAAAAGCAACAGAAAATATCCCCAATATAACCCACCAACAGTTCGTGGATGACACGATTCTTCCTGGCTCTGCCAAATGTCAAGAAGCCAAGGCCCTTAAAGAAGTCCTTAACCTATATATGAAAGCATCAGGTCAACAAGTTAATCCTAATAAATCCAAGATTTTCTTTATCAATGCTACCCCGACGATGGAAAAGAAAATTTGCAACACTCTCGGTTATAAATCTGGCAAGTTCCTTTGTAAGTATTTAGGTATTGACCTAGACAAAGGTCTACATACTTCCAAACTCTGGCAACAAGTGCTTACAAAGGTTCAAAACAAAAAAGGCTCATGGAAAGGAAGATGGCTTACAAAACCAGGCAGAACCACAATGATTAAATCAGTCTTGTCAGCCATTCCTACGTACCATATGTCAATTCTTCCCCTTCCAATTAATATCAAAAGTAACCTAGATAAAATTCTTAGAGATTTTTACTGGCAAGGCCCAGCAGAAGACAAAAAATTAGCTCTCATTAAATGGGATAACCTATGTAAACCAATCTCTCAGGGAGGTCTGGGAATAAAAAATCTTCTGTGGCAGAATAAAGCATTAGGGGCAAAACTCATCTGGAGACTCTTTAAGGAATCAAAGAGTAAATGGGCCTCAATCTTATTACACAAATACATCCCTGAGGCGGACCCCATTAATATCTTTAGGGCTCAATCTCATGTTAAAGGTTCCCGCATTTGGAATTTTATAAAAGAATCTAGAGGGATTATCAGCAAGTTTCTTACTTGGGATGTAGGTAAAGGGGATAAGGCCTTGTTTTGGGATGATTCATGGGCTGGCCTCTCCCCCCTTAATAAGTTGGGATTCTCGCAAAACTTTATTAAAGAATGTAAAGAGAAGATAGGTTTATATTTAAAAGACTACATATGTATCACAGAGAAAACTACATTGAGATCAATAGATAGCAGTACTACAACATGCCTAGAGAGACAGAAACTCATAGATATCATAAAGGATAGAGAAATCACGTAAAAACAGATCAGACAATCTCACTTGGGCAGGTTCTAATAATGGAGAATATTCGGTGAAAGATGGTTATAAAAACATAGTTCTTGAGCATAACATGGACAATCTAGACATCCCCCTGAATCTTTGCTGGAATAAAGCTTGCCTCCCTAAGGCTGGAATGTTTCTATGGGCTGCCTTGCAAAACAAGATCTTAACAGCAGATAGACTCAGAAAGTTGGGTTTCAAAGGGCCATCTAGATGTCCCTTATGTGAGAACCATATTGAGGATACCAACCACCTACTTCTTAACTGTACCTACACCCAAAAGTGTTGGAATTGGTTACAACAATGTCTAGACTGGAAGACTGCATTCCCATCTGATTTGTTAGGACTCCTTAAAGCGTGGCCGGCTCTATTCAAAGATAACTTATATAAAGATATTTGGACAATCTCCCCCTCTATTCTAGTTTGGGAAGTATGGAAAGAACGTAACAGAAGGATATTTACAAATCAAAAACTAGAATGGAAAAATATTATAAATAAAATAGAAACAGCAATCATTGAAATTATTAATAGTAAACTACGAGAACAAATATGTTATGAGGATTCCTTTAAAAATTGGGATAACAAGACCAGGTTAAAATGGTCTAAACTAGATATCCCGCCACTATATGGTAAAGGAGGCCTTAAAACGAAAGCGGATAGATCTACGTGTAAATGGACCCCTACTAGTGAGGGTTGGTACAAACTGAATTTCGATGGGGCATCAAGAGGAAACCCTGGAACAGCAGGTATAGGAGGGATCATTAGAAATTGGAAGGAAGAAATTATCACTAAATTTGCAAGCCCCATTAAGCCCACAACGAATAACATGGCATAATGCAAAGCAGCCCTCGAAGGCCTTAAACTATGTAAGAAACTCAATTTATCAAAATTAATCATTGAAGGGGACTCACAAATAATCATTAATGCTATACGAACCAAAAAAACACCTAATTGGTCACTTAACTCTAAAATCGAAGAAATTAATCTAATCTTGGATACCATACCTGAGTATGAAGTCAAACATACTTATAGGGAAGGCAATACAGAAGCAGACATGCTAGCTAATCAAGGAGCCAATGGTGTCACATTAATTGACTAGTTAACAAGGAATAGCAGTAAAATTTACATGCTAGCAGGGTTTCATCTCTATATTGTTGTACCCCTGATTCAAATTAGCATATTTTGGTAGACCTATATAGCCTCCCCTATTTTACTATTTTATAATTCCTCCCCTTATCTAGATTCACCCATCAGTGTTGTCACTTACCTTTTATTATTGTTATGTCCCCTCTGGCCCCTTATTACTAGCCTACCATTCTCCGCTCTAAGGCCTTGCTCATATAATGATTATCCTTGATTAACTGATTTGTTTCTTCCAATACTCAAAGCTGTCTTCAAGAGGAAGCAGTCCGGGCTTTCTGGAAAGTACTAAGGCCGAAAATTTAATGAGTAGCCCTGTACGGCTTAACACCATTAACAAGCATACAAGCAAGGTATAGATTCTCATATGGTAATTCATCGAAGCATGATTATCCACACTGAGAGCTATAGACAATAATATGAAATACTTGTAATACTAATGGTTAATCCCAACTGTCTCTGTCATACGAAGAATAGTTACTGTAATGACCCTTACTCTAAAGGCCACTGAAATACCTCAAATCTGAACCTTGTCAATTCGTCAAACAGTTGGCATGTAACTGACTAGGGCTGCAATATCACTAATTGCTGTGCAACGAAACCATAATATATGATGCCAATAATGCATGAACAACAACTCCAGATTATAACAACTTCCAATCTAATACATATGCATGGATAGATGACAATATGAAACTCAAATATGAAGTCCAATACAATTCTGATTTTATGACAGCAGATTACAATATTAAATATGGCATGGACTGTACTTATACCTATGACTGATTACAATATCAGATCTTATGGACTGTCATTACAACACATTTGCATCAAAAGAAACCCTTTCAAATGTATGCTATTCTGATTTATTACAATAAGGGACTGTGCATGTATGGACTGAATAATATTAACAAACCTATGACTGCTATGTCGTATCAGATTGTCATGACTGTCTTAATGATTACATTGAACCCTTGACTATGCATTGAACCATATACCCAATAACACTAAACCCTTGACTATGCGATAACAGCAAATTCTGGGACTGTTCAATGGCCAATTCTGAACATGAAATAACAGAGACTGTGTAACAGCAGTTTACATAAAATTTGACATGTGTTACAATGCAAAAACCTGGTATTGATGCCCTTGATGAAGACCACGGTTTGATGGTGCTGTACGCTGTTGAAGACCCCTGAATCCGCCCCAAACAAACTCACAAAATGCTGATGACGTCACTGTATGGCAGGGCCGTACAGTACAGCTAGGGCGTCAGCTCTATAAAATAAATCCCAGGGTTTTGAGTCCCCAAATTGTGATAAAAAGGGGCGCCTAGGGTTGTTGCATAACCCTCTAAAATATTAAATGTTAGGATTAACAAGGCAGAAATAACAATTATGTGCAAATATAACTAATATCAGAAAATAATAAACCACACAGAATAGAACACAAGACACACAAATTTAACGTGGTTCACCCAATCCCTGGGCTACATCCACCAACAGCGAGTCCAATATTATTATTATCCAGTGATTACAACCTGATTACAATCCGTAATCCCTTACAGCCCAATTCTGCCGCAAGTAATAAAATCATACATAATCAAAATCCCTAACCCTAAGCCATATTATACAATATTTTTCCGCTTTAGGGTTAGAATGAGTTATAAGTAGTCGGCCCAAAAAACTGAAAAAAGTAGTCGGCCTCAAAAAAAAATTTCCTCGGGGGCTGCGCCCCCGAACCCCTGCTCTTGGGGGCTGCCGCCCCCAAACCCCCACTCCGGGCTCGGCCCGGCCCCGAACCCCGGCGAGGTCGGGAGGAAAAGTGTACAGTACTTTCCTGATTAGTCACCACAAGCTAACAATCTCCCACTTGGTGATTGATCAGTATCCACACTATACTAAAAAAAACCTCCCACTTGGAGACTGATCCTGTAGCAATACCGCTACCCACATGAGGCTCCCACTGGATTGAACCACCTTGGACTCAGTTGTTCCTTTATTTTGTTCAGTCTAGAAGACCAACTGAAGCTGAACATGAGTTCAACTTCTCCCTTGTTACTACCTTTGTAAACATATCTGCTGGATTATCATCAGTATGAATCTTTTCCAGCCTTAACTGTCCATCATCCAAAACTGATCGAATGAAATGGTACCGCAACTGTATGTGTTTTGTCTTTGAGTGCAAAGCAGAATTCTTTGCAAGATGAATGGCACTTTGGCTATCTGTATGTAGAAAATTATCCTTTTGTGGATGTCCCAATTCTTCCATGAAGAATTGAAGCCATATCATCTCCTTGGCTGCCTCTGTAGCAGCAACATACTCTGCCTCTGTAGTGGATAAAGCAACCACCTTTTGTAGTCGAGAAATCCAACTCACTGCTGTCCCACCAACAGTAAATATATAACCTGTAGTACTCCGCCTGCTATCTATATCTCCTGCCAAATCTGAGTCAACATAGCCTTGTACAGTAGTAGTAGAACCCCCAAAGTGTAAACACTTACTGGATGTGCCTCTCAAATATCTGAGAATCCATTTGACTGCATTCCAATGCTCAATACCAGGGTTACTCATATAACGGCTAACGACTCCCACTGCGTGTGAATATCTGGCCTAGTACATACCATAGCATACATTAAGCTCCCTACAGCTGAAGCATAAGGTACTTTAGACATTTTAGTCTCTTCTTCTGGTGTCTTGGGACACATATCCTTAGTCAATTTCAAATGACCAGGCAAAGGTGTGCTGACAGCTTTGGCATTTTCCATAGAGAAACGTTGCAACACCTTCTCAATATAATCAGCCTGAGATAGAGACAATTTCCTATTTTTCCTATCTCTACAAATTTTCATACCAAGGATTTGTTTTGCTGCCCCCAAATCCTTCATAGCAAAAGATTTTGCTAACTGTTGTTTCAACCCCTTAATGTGATCCATGTTAGACCCAGCTACAAGCATATCATCAACATATAAACATAAAATAATGTAGCTGTCATCATCCAACCTCTTGAAATAAACACAATGGTCAGAATGACACCGACTATATCCATGCCCATTCATAAAAGTGTCAAATTTAATATACCATTGCCGAGGTGCTTGCTTCAAGCCATATAAACTTTTCTGCAATCTGCACACCAAATTCTCCTTACCCTTGACCTCAAATCCTTGTGGCTGAACCATGTATATTTCTTCATCCAAATCACCATGAAGAAAGGCTGTTTTAACATCAAGCTGCTCTAAATGCAAATCTTCAGTAGCCACAATACTTAAAACAGTACGAATAGAAGTCATTTTAACAACTGGAAAAAATATCTCATCAAAATCAATACCATGTTTCTGTGCAAATCCTTTTACGACTAATCTGGCTTTAAATCTTTTCGTACCTCCATCCTCTTCTTTGATCCTGTAAACCCATTTATTCTGTAAAGCCCTTTTACCTGCAGGTAACTTACATAAATCCCATGTCTGATTTTTCAGCAAAGAGTCCATTTCATCTGTCATTGCAGACTCCCACTGAAGCTTTGTATCCACCTGCACAGCTTCATTATAACATTCAGGTTCACCAGCATCTGTTAACAGAATAGAATACAAAGATGGAGAAAATCTTTCTGGAGGTCTACTTAGCCTTGTTGACCGTCTAACACTCACTGGGGTGTGTGGTATTTGTTGTTGCTGTTGTTGCGGAGCATAAGGAACTACTGGAACATGAATTTGTGGAGTATCATCCAGTACTACATAGTCATTTTCTTTCTTCTCATGCTGCAGCAACAGATCTTTGTACAATACTTTCTCATTGAATATGACATCCCTGCTTCTTACAATTTTATGATTTTCAAAATCCCAAAGCCTATAACCAAATTCATCAATGCCATACCCAACAAATACACATTTCTTTGACTTAGCTTCCAGCTTGGTTCTATTTTCAGAGTCTATAAGTGCAAAAGCTTCACAACCAAAGGTTTTGAGAAAAGAATAACTCACCTTCTTACCACTCCATGTTTCCTCTGGAATACCACAGTCCAAAGGAGTAGAGGGGCCTCTATTAATTAAATAAACAGCGGTGTTCACTGCCTCTGCCCACATATTTTTGGGCAGCCTAGCATGCAACCTCATACTCCTTGCACGCTCCATTATTGTCCTGTTCATGCGTTCAGCCACTCCATTTTCTTGTGGAGTCCTTGGTACAATTTTCTGCCTACGAATACCATTAGAGGAACAATATTCTTCAAATTCTGTGCTGCAATACTCACCACCATTATCAGATCTGAGACATTTTAACTTTTTACCAGTCTCATTCTCAACCAAGCATTTCCATTTCTTAAAAGTTTGAAATACATCAGATTTCTGTCTAAGGAAATAAATCCATACTTTTCTTGTTGCATCATCTATAAATGTAACATAATACAGAGAGCCACCAAGGGAAGATACCTGAGCTGGTCCCCATACATCTGTATGCACAAGCTCTAATCTCTCATTTTTCTTTTCCTTCCCACTCTTCACAAAACTAACTCTCTTTTGTTTTCCATAAACACAACTTTCACAGAAATCCATATTGACACATTTCAGACCAGGTAAAACTTTCTTTGAATGAAGTAATTTCATACCTTTTTCACTCATGTGCCCGAGTCTATTGTGCCACAGTGCTGTGTCAGAATCTACAGCAACAGTTTGATGTTCTTCCTGCTCAACTGCAGCCACTGTTCCTGAACATTCATTATCTTCTGAAACAATTAAAGTAGAAGGAACAGTATGACCTGTACAAAGATATAAGGTGCCTACTTTCACACCTTTTGCTACTACTAAGGAACCTTTTGAAACCTTCCAATTTTTATCATTAAAAGTAACTGTGCAACCCTCATCACCCAATTGCCCTGCTGAAATTAAATTCCTACTCAGCCTTGGAACATGTCTTACCTCTTGTAGTAGCCAATGATTCCCATTCTGCAACTTAATCTTAATTTTTCCCTTTCCAACAATTTGACAGGGTTCATTATCTCCCAAATAAACTAGCCCAAAATCCCCTTGGACATAATCAACAAAATAACTTCTATGGGGTGTAGCATGAAATGAAGCCCCAGAATCTAAAACCCATGAATCATCAATACTTTCTAAGGACAAGAGCAAAGCATCCTCCTCGGATTTGTTACTTACCACATTTGCCTCCTTGTTTCCATCATTTTTGTCTCCTTGATCTTTCTTCCGAGACCAACAATCTTTCTTCTTATGACCTGGTTTTCCACAGTACCAGCAATCATTTGGCCCTTTAAATTCGGACCTCTTTCCCTTTGATTTTCCTCTTGATTTCCCACGATTTCCAGAGTTGTTTCCTCTATCTCTTGTTCTGCCTCTGCTTTCTGTGTTCAATACACTACCCGATGTGGATGCCCCTGAGCTTTTCCTACAAATTTCCTCACTCAATATAACACCAATAACATCATCATACTTTAGGGTATTAGAACCAGAAACAGAATTACTAACAGCCATTACCAAGCCATTCCAGCTTTTTGGCAAAGAACACAAAATCAAGAGAGCCCTAACCTCTTCATCGAAAGTAATTTTAACTGAGGTTAATTGACTTGTAACTGTATTAAACTCATTCAAATGATCAGTAACTGATCCACCTTCTACCATTTTCATATTAAATAAACGCTTCATAAGAAATACCTTGTTTGAAGCTGAAGGCTTTTCATACAACTTCGCTAGGGTTTCCATCAGATCTTTAGCTGTCTTTGCTTCAGTAATATTGAATGCCACCGATTGTGCCAGGCATAGACGAATACTCCCCAGTGCCTTCCTATCCAAAATATCCCAATCTTCCTGAGACATTGATTGCTCTTTCTTGGCTACTCCCTCTAATGGCCGCCATAGATCCTTCTGATAGAGATAATCCTCCATTTGCATCTTCCATAACTGGAAGTTCTGCCCATTAAACTTATCAACCTTCAACCTACCCTCGTCTGCCATTTCTCCCACTTAACCGAGAGACTCTCCCACTAACTCGTGAGACCTGCTTCAGAGAATAGATGAAAGAACGAACGAAATAACCTCGCTCTGATACCACTTGTTAGGATTAACAAGGCAGAAATAACAATTATGTGCAAATATAACTAATATCAGAAAATAATAAACCACACAGAATAGAACACAAGACACACAAATTTAACGTGGTTCACCCAATCCCTGGGCTACATCCACCAACAGCGAGTCCAATATTATTATTATCCAGTGATTACAACCTGATTACAATCTGTAATCCCTTACAGCCCAATTCTGCCGCAAGTACTAAAATCATACATAATCAAAATCCCTAACCCTAAGCCATATTATACAATATTTTTCCGCTTTAGGGTTAGAATGAGTTATAAGTAGTCGGCCCAAAAAACTGAAAAAAGTAGTCGGCCTCAAAAAAAAATTTCCTCGGGGGCTGCGCCCCCGAACCCCTGCTCTTGGGGGCTGCCGCCCCCAAACCCCCGCTCGAGGCCCGGCCCGGCCCCGAACCCCGGCGAGGTCGGGAGGAAAAGTGTACAGTACTTTCCTGGATAGTACTTTCCTGATTAGTCACCACAAGCTAACATTAAAATCATTCGCCAAGCCAATTAGAAGGTATGAGCAAAAACGTGGGTCCAAACCCTGGACTGGCAATCTGAAAAAAGCACAATTTTGTCTTCAAATCCCTTGCCAATCAATCCACGAATGCTAGGGCACAACTGAAACCCTTATTCCAATCCAAATAAACCCTCAAAACTGAATCTCAATGAAGTCCAAATGAGATGACTGAATACCAACTCCTCAATTGCAACAATTCAAGTGATATTTCACACCCTCAAAGTTGCCAATCCAAGGGAGTGACTCGTTCCCAAAGACTGAATAATGATTTGCAGATCCAAAAGATCACAAATGTCTTCACAATGAAGAAGTAGAAGAGACATCAAATCAAGCATGTCAAAATGAGAGGCCTAGCCCTCTATTTATTCACTTTTCCTGGAACTTCTAGAACTCTCCTTTATGAAATCTCATTAAAAAGCACTTTTTATAATAAAATAATATTATAAAATAAAAAGTGCAACTCAACTTAATATTAGAACATGTAGGCCCCAATAACTTATAATAATAAAATATAACCTCTTAAACTTCTCCAAAAGCCAATATAACCATCTGATCTGCAAAAATGACTCTCTCTCTCCACCATTTGCCTACGAGAGTCGAGGATAGGCAAATCTGGCACGCTAAACGAGGTCAGCCAAAAAAGGGACATGACAATTACTCTTCTATACAATAATTTTTAGTAGTGATCATCAGCACTCCAAACTTACACAACATTATTACACCATACAAAGAAAGATAATTAAATGGCGGGACAGGTCCTGACCCTTTTTTTGGTATGAGATAAACTCACCTGTATAATAGCCTGTCCAACACTTCAATTCTCAGTCTGAACCATGGAAACAAAATTAATTACTTTCTCTAAGGGAGGATACCGAGCCATGGCCTTTAGAGGAATTGTCACGCTGGAAAGATGGAACCATAAACTCACCTGTATAATAGCCTGTCCAACACTTCAATTCTCAGTTTGAACCATGGAAACAAAATTAATTACTTTCTCTAAGGGAGGATACCGAGCCATGGCCTTTAGAGGAATTGTCACGCTGGAAAGATGGAACCAAATGCTTGTTCCCCTCTCAAATTCTTCTAGGCGGGCACTGGAAAAGCTATGGGGGAACATGTCCTTGCTAATGAATATACCTTCAAAACCAATGGGGAACACTATGCCTGGCTATTATGTAGAATCATTCTATAGTTTAGCTTGGATTTCTTTATTTTATGAGGTACAGCCTTGGGTTCTCTTTATATATGTTGATAGGTAGCTAGTCAGAATTTGTACAAGACCTTTATTTTGGGCTCACTTCAAATTGCACAAGCAAGGGTTTGGCTATTTTGATGCATGCCCATCCTATATATTTGGACTCTATTAGTAGGTGCAGAATGTAGCTCTTATTGTTGGTATAGTCATCAAGGCCTAATTTCTATAGCGGATCACGATATACAGGTAAAGGGTAAGATTTTTCATTTATATCATGTATTTATGATGTAGTCTTTTTATGATTTAACAAGTATGGCAGGGAGAAATAGGTCTGTGCTACAGGTTCAAGAGATATGGAAGGAATGCGACAGTGACAGAGATCCTTAACAAAACGTGAATGGAGACTTTCTTTGAAAGCTATTAAAATATTTAAATTTCATGTATCAGTGACAGGTCATATCGACCTTTGTCTATATATGTAACTAAACAAGCTTTTTTAAATTTGTTAAAATTTCTCGATAATTATCGAGTAGTGGGTATGCCCATGATATCTTTGTATCAAAATCCGGACTTTTAGTCCCAGGCACGGCTGGAGGTTTTCTCGACCCCGCTCTTTCCTACCAGCGCCTGCACTGAGCGGGGTTACATGTAAATTTATTTGAATATTAATAATAAATTATTGGCTTCGGCCGTTTACCGATCAAAAAAAAATAATGTTTAATTTATGTAATATTATATATATATATATATCATTATTAAATGGTTATTATTAATATATTATATATTATTATTAAATGATTATTATTAATAATTAAATAATAATATTATTAATGTTTAATTTATATAAAATATTATATATTATTATTATTAAATGATTATTTTTAAGAATTAAATAATAATGTTTTTGATTAAGGTAACAACAGGTAATAATTAAATAATAATGTTATCAATAATGTTTTAATTTATTAATAATGGCAACATTATTTAATTATGAATAATATTTCTATTTTAATAATGATATTAATTTCAAACGAAGGTAACCATATACCAATCTTTTGATTAATACAAATTTACTTAATTGTAATAATTTTTTGAACACATCGTTTGTATGAGTTTTACTTGAGGTCCACATCACACATATTCAAGAAAATCTTGAACTTTTCCTTTCCCACTTGAATAATCTAGTTGATTGCACTCAATTTACCAAGGAACTTGAATCTAATAATAAACTTCTTTTTATAGATGTCCTCATAATTAGGAAAGAGGATGATACCCTGACTCATCGATATTTTAGAAAATCCACACCCACTAACATGTACCTCCATGCTACTTCCCACTATCATCCTGCCCAAAAAATGGGAGTTCTCAATAATCTAGCTACTCGTGCTCATCACATTTGTGATAAAGACCATATTGATCGAGAACTTTCCCATCTCTTTAAGGTTTTCAAACTTAATGGTTATTGTAACAAACAAATCTTTAGAGCTTTAAAACATGCTAAAAATCATACTAACTCAACAACCTATCACAGTTTTCCTATTACCTTCTAGATTTCTACCATCCTCTTTGTTGAAGGTCTCTCCCACAAATCTTTAAAATTCTTTCCAAAAAAGTTAGTGTGCGTCTTCAAACCCATCTCCACCAATTGCAGACTTATCCCCTCTGTCAAAGATCCCTTACCTTCTCTTCTCCACTTTGGAGTGTACAAGATTGACTCTAAATATTGGGGAGACAGGACAATCCATTAACACTAGAGTCAAAGAACATAGTGTTGATATTAGACTAGATCGAGTCATCAAGTCCGCCTTAGCTGAGCATTCACACCTCACCAACCACCACATCTGCCTTAAAAATACCCAAATTGTTGTCAGAGAAGATAACTATTTCAAATGTAAACTACATGAGGCCATCACCATAAGAAACCATAATTCTAATCTCAACTAAGATGAAGGATGGCATATCAACCCAACTTGGCATACCCCTTTTGAAATCCCTCGCCCGTGACCTTCCTCCTTAGTGTTCATCCTATTGCCTTCTACTTTTTTTGTCTTATTTTTGTAGCCTTTCTTATTCTCTATTCACCTCCTTCGGTTTCTCTCTTCCCCTTTGTCATTCTCAAAGTCTCCTCCTTGTTTTATTTATTATTTTCCCCTTACTCTTATTTCTCACCTTTTGCTTGTTATTTTTGCTCATTTTATTTTTCGTTTCTCCTTTTCTATTTTTTCCTTTTACTTGTTAATATTTATTTTGTATTATTTTTCTTCCTTTTAATCTAGCTTTTATTCTCTCTTTAATTGTTTGTTTTTATTTTTTTATTTTTTTCCTTATTTCTTACTTTTTATTTGATCTTTTCTTGCCCTTTATTGTGTTTTTATTCATTTCTTCATTCTTAGTTGTGGTTTGTTTTTAATTTCTTTTTTAGTTTATTATTGTTTTTCAATTTTTGTTTCCTTTTCTTTTTTTTCACCTTTTCTTTGCTCTTATTTTCATGTTTTTTTTTCTTTTCCTTCTTCCTTCTTTGTTATTTACTATTTATATTTTGCTCATCTTGTTACTTCTCTTCAGTTTTGGGGATTTTATTATTCTTAGGTTATTTACTGTTTCGATCTTGTTATATTTTTCAGTGTGTTATATTTATTTTTCCGGCCTTTTTAGTTATTTTAATTTTATTAATTAATTTGTCATCATTTGACTTCACTTTGTTTCTTTACTTGTGGTAATTTTTGGGGGTCTTTAAGTTGTTTCCTTTTTTAATTTTCTTGTTCCTTTGTTCTAATTATTTTTAATTTATTTTCCATTTTTATTTTTATTAATTTATATTTAATCTTTTTGTATTCATTTTCTTCTTTCCAGCCCTTCTTCATCTTTCTCTTTTTTACCCTAGTAATTCTTCTTGTTCTTTACACCTTTGTAATTTTGTGTTCTTGTGTTTCCTCCTCTTTTAATTTTTTTTATTCTTTTCTTCTCTCCCTTGACATTTATAAGGCTTATCTGCTATCCATTTCTCACATTTGCTTCATCCTAATGATGAATCACTACGAGTAATTTGAAACATCGATTGAAAAAATCAGACACAGGTTCTACCAAAAGCATACATCCAACATTCATGGACTATGAATGTAAGAACGACGACCGGTTCTAACTTCACCACTATAATATCCTTCGCATTTCTACTTTATATTTTCAGTTTTGTGTCAAATGCATTTCGTCAAACAGTTGGCGTACAAAGTCTAAACTAAATTTTCTGATTTTTCTTGTGCCAAATCTTGTTATAAAACATGAAAACTTTGCAAAATAGTTCCGTCAAAAACTTGACATTCTAAATTAAGGACATTATTTCATTATGTTGTCATAAGAAACATACTGGCAACAAATATAAAGTCCAAAATCGTTGAACAGGAGTCGTAGACATTAAACCAAACAGTTGGCATGCAAATCTTCATTTAATTAAAGTATTCATAATGCATACAAATGCCAATTCTGATATATTGAAATGTTATCACAGAATTAAAGAGAACTTGGTAATCTGATTATGAATAACTGATGGAATTCTCCAATAGCAATTACAGCTTCCAGGCAATGACTGCAAATGGCCTCTAAGGCACACAAAACATGTATGAAAGCCCCAGTTAATCAAAACGAACTCCTAGGATGTCTAACGCTGCTCCTGGGAACAAATTGCAGGCTTCTATGATTAAACGCAGGCAGTAATAATAATGGCGTCCCTCTATTTATTGCAGCGGCAGCCACTATATTCATACACAGCCCTCATAGATCATGCAGTCTGCAATTATTCAATAGTCTCCAAACTTGCAAACTATATCTGCAACCAAACGCTGAAACCTCCTCCCAAAATGACCTCAATTTGTAACACATGGATGGCTCTGAATGATACCACCTCCAGGCACAATTCACTGGTATAGTTTCACTTTCAACCAATTCAAAGTGCTCTAGACTCCAAGGAATTCACCATTCTTCCAGTCTTCAAATGTTGAAACCCTTGGCAGAACACTTACTCAAATTCACAAAATCAAATGCACAATGGATGATTTTTTCCTTGCATTGAATGCATTTATAACTCTCAAATGAAAATCAGCTGGAGGCTTCTTGGTCACACTTTTCATAACTTAAAACATAACTTAGGCATTTAAAAATATTTTCTTTTGTTGCCATGTTTGAAATATAATAATTTATTATATTTCCTTCCAAATATAAGCACCAAGTCACTTTATAATTAAATAAACATTTAATGCACTTGAGCACACTTTATAATATTAACTTTATATTTAATCATTAATTAAATGGAGTTTAATTAATGATTAATAATGGCTTTGATAGCTCATTATATTCTTCGAAGGACTTGCTCCAAATCAAGGTGCTCACTGCCTGACTTAGATGCCAAGGTGCCCTGTCGAAAATAGTCGTGACCATAAATTGACTTACTATAAATAGTAAGTCCCAAACTGGAAGCTTTGTCGATGACCTCACAACTCCATGCTACTACCAATTGTTCAGGTGCCCTTCTCAGAATATTAACCCTGACTTTCCCAAAATAGTAACTTACTATAAATAGTAAGTATACCAATCTGACTCAAACGAATAGCAAACCTGAACATCCCTGACCTTTGGAGTGGGAAAATAGCCTCTGGCTCGACCAATTGAGACCCTCTATCCAACAGACTTAGCCTACGAGGGCCAATGATAGGGTAAACTAAACAAACTCTGATGCTCACGAAAAAGGGGACATTACAATGAAAATCTTATTGCAACCAAGTATACATCGATCACAATAGTATGAATGCAAATTTTAGCTAAAGGAAATAATACATTTAGATATATAAATATTATCAAACATAAACAAATCTCAGAGAATAAGAAATCATGCCATCAAAACAAATACCAAAACTAAAACTATATGGCTAAAAGGAGTCTAGATTCCTCATGCCAACATCATAATCTAAGATAGGTCCTCGATGATGATGTAGCCATGATACTTTCTTGTGTCTCGATGACTGGTGTGTATATTCAACTGAGGAATTTATTATTAATGTTTTCTTGAAGCCTTCAAGACTGCACATTTTGTTGTCAAGCTCGTTAACAAAGAGGAACAGTTAACTAAAAATATAAATGGTCATGTTCTAGTTTGACCTTAGCTAGGATACTAATAGATGGGATTGTTCTATGAGCTGTCGATGTTGGCAATGATGAACGCCAAATGTGACTTATCTTGTATTCAAAAGTACAATGATTTTAGCATGCTAACATTTCATATGGTTGTCCTTCTATACTAAACAAATTGTCCAATGTATGAAACAAGATAATCCTTGATTGCGGCTTTGACTGTGAAGATGCAAAGATTTGCAACAATTGATATGTACTTTGTAGATTTTATGATCATGGTTCATCATTGGCCTATTACTTGCTTAGGCTTATAGTTTGATGGGGATTTGGGAGCAAAACCCCCAACGGGGTCAAGGGACAGCCATGGAGCACACCCTTTTCATAATTTATGTAAATCCTAGCTGAGCATGTCATAATCCAAACAAGCATTTAAATGTTGTTTTTTAAGTAACTAAAATATTGGATTAACACGTTGCAATTAATCTTTTTTAACTTATTCCCCTAATCCTGGTGAAGTCTAATCCAGCAGAGCTTGCCTAGGAGCCGAGTCTCAAGTCCCCGGGACTCGTTTGTCCTAGCTGTCCTTGGAACTTGCGAAGTCTAGGAGAATCTAGACAAGTCTTGAAACACCACTCCAAATCTCTTGGAGAGCATGTCTATTTTTAGTAAGTCACCGAGTTGGCTCCAATCTTCACTCTACTATAGTTTCATTATGGCATGGTCAAAATTGGATTCTGAAGTCATCGCAGTAATTTCTAGAAGTTGAGTGAAATATTTAATTACTCACTCAAATTTCTAATGTTTAATTGTTAATTTGACAATAGCATTTTAAAAAGGTGTTTATGTAGCTCAAGTGGACACCTAAAAGAAAGAAGGGGCCTTTTTCTCATGAAAAAATTATTAATCTGAAAATGGTTGTTTTGATGAGAAAAGTGAATTATTTTCTGGTTTTGAATTGCTTATTTTCCCTCCAAACACTGTAATAGGAAGTTGGGTGGGCTCATTTTCAGATACGACGTTGATTGATGTTGCTATGTCGTCAGATTGTCGGACTGAACTAGGGAGTTTTTCCACAATCTTAGAGGATGAAAACCCTCTTCACATTTCTAGTTTCAGGTTTAAAGATGATCCCTAGTTTGATTATTGTGGTTCTCCTTTGGAAGCCACCATAGCACTTCAAATTGGAATCTAGATTTCAATTTGCAAAAATGAACAGTTTTGATGTGATTTAATTTTGTAGACCATTTGAGAGTTTTTGGTGAAGTTGCAAGAGACTTGTTCAGTTCTTTGGGCCATTGAAGGAGATCTGAAAGGCATAACTTGGTTATCAATATCATATTTTTGCGGATTCTCAAAGGGTGTTTCTCCTGATTGCAGCATTGAAGGAGATCTGAAAGAGGACGTAATGTTGGCTGTTACCCTCCAAGTATAGGTCACTACCTGTCATTGTTGGGCATGAGAACCATGATATGGTTCGCTGTTGTTTGAGGGCATAAATGACAAGGGTTGAAGGTGTCATAGCCATAACTATCATCTCCAATACATCTCAAGCTGTGTAAATGTAATAGGGCAATATTATAAATGTTTTCAGTTGCTGCCCTGGACAAATCAGCAAACATTTTCATTGTTTTCTGACTTGTTTCTGACCACTATTTCACAGCATATTAGTAACCAAAATGTTGCAAATGTTTAGATGTCTTGAAGGCCCCTGGCGTTACAAACCTACTGCAAGTTCGTTGAAGGTGGGAACTTAAGTGTTTGGTGAGTTCAGTTAGTCATTCCTCTTGTTGTAACAAACATACAGTTCATAAAATCAGAGTAATTAGCCTGTTTTCAGTGCATCATGTTCATCAAATTACTAGACTTTCTTGTCAGCACTTTGACATGTGTAGAGTGGATTATGGAGTTTCAATCATCAGTTTGGTGGGTATGTTTGTATGCACTAACGTTGAGATTTTAGCACCTTATCAGCAGTGACTTCAGTCTGATCGTTCATCAATACAGAAGCAAATATATGTGAACATACCTACACCAATGTATTCCATCGATCATTAAGTTACTTCTTCCTGTTTCTTTTAAGTAGGGTGGCCATGATCATGTTATTTGGCATTATTTGGGGTGTAAACAAAAATATGTTTATGAACTGTTATCATTGATGTCACAAGGTTCGAGTTCCTGTTCGTGCTTGGCAACAACAAAATTTGGATGAAATTTGGCAAGGGGGAAAGAATTTGAAAAAAAAAACAATTCCTGATTAAATTTGCCATATATAAATTTAATTTTTTAAATATATAAGTAATGTGTTGATGAAGAGCTGCTGCACCCAACAGCAACAACACAAATTTTGCAATAGAAAAGACTTGCTTCTTGTTACCCCACTGAGATTGAGAAACACAATATTCCAAACTTTACAGAATATTAGCCAGCTTGGCTTTACAAATCTGCAAGCTGGAGCTACAAGCTTTGCTACTTGATCTTTGTATTGAAGCATTCAACTTCGAATGCTCAACAACAAGCCCAAGCCCCCTTTTCAGAGCATTTTTGAGAGAGGGAGACACTTGTGGCATTCCAAAACCATGGGCAACCACCTCTTGGAAATCCCATGCCCTCCTCTAATGAGCAACACATGGCAAACAAAGAATCCAATACACAGCCAATAGATGTCCCTAGAACTCTTCAAATGGGTGCCCAAGGATGTGACTGTTGAAATTTTCAAAATGGGCACCTAAAAAGGTGTCTTTTCGATTCCTCTTCCCCTTCCTCAAGTGGATGCCAAAACGTGGATTTTCTCCATTTTCAATTACAAATAATAAAATTGTGTCTACACATGAAAATTACATTTGGCTTACAAATATTCAATAATTTCTTCCCCTATGTCCCCGTGGACACTTTCCAAGATAAGTGGAGAAATATAGTAGCTTGCATTTAATTTTATTCACCTAACCTTAACTGAAAATTAAAATAACAATACTTTAGCCTAGGGTTTCTGAGCACCAGTTGCTGGTATTTACTCCCATTGCTCAATATTGTACGTAATCAGCAAATAAGTATGTTGAATATTGGATAGTAATGTGATTTTATCATCTAGGTATCTTTAAGTTTGATAATATATTGTACTTTTAGTCATTTGTTGATTGTGGGTATTTCAAAATATTGTTATTTATGTCCTTTATCTTTGCAATGTATATCTATTGTGAAAACACAAAAACTTAACTTCTACAGTTTCCTCTTCTTCTATTAAACACTTCAAATCGGCATACACAATACAAAAAAAACAAAAGTGAAGCAGGATTACTCTGTACCCATGGATGCTCCTGCAACATATAACCACAAAATTATCAAAATAGTTTAACATTGCTAAATAATTAAATTCAGGTAAATGACAATCCCAAGTATATTATATTTATAATTTTTACAGTTTATAATTTTATTAAATAATATTAAAAATATATATAAATAATATATTTTATACAATATAAATATGTAATTTTATATATATATATATAATAACCAATAATAAATAAATGAAATATATTGTATTTGATAAATAAATAAAACATGTCATGTATTTGATTAACGAAGAAAACTGAGCAAAACTTGAATAGGGTAATTAAAAAGTTCTTGTGGGAAAGTTCAAATGAGGCAAAGCGTCTACCACTCATCTACTGGGATACGGTGGGGAAAAATAAAATGAATTGTGAGATTGAGATCAAGGATCTAGATGCACATAACAAAGCCTTGGGTGCCAAAATTGTGTGGAAGATGTTCACTTACCTAGATGCACTATGGTGCAAAATCCGTCACAGTAAGCATTTGGATCCAGATGATCCTTGTCGAATATTTAAAATTGCAAACTTGGTGTCAGGCTCTTATATATGGAAATTTATTTGGGAGTGTAGATCTTTAATCACAGATCACTTGAATTGGCAAATCAATGACAATCAAACTGCCAAGTGTTGGGTGGATTCGTGGAATGGTTGCCCACCATTGATCGAAATTGAAGATTTGCGGGAATGTAGAGAGCTAATGGAGGAATACATAGAGCACACTGTAGCAGAGCAGTTAAAAAGAGTAGATAGGAACATGGCTATGAATTGGTAATGGACAGAGATAGACGATCCAAGAATGAGTGATCAATTGAAGACTATAATCAAGAAGGAATTGAAAAGAAGATTGTACCAAATCTCTTGCCAGACAAGATTATTTGTTGTGGGGCCAAAACAGGGAATTACTAAGTGAAATTGGGCTATAAAATGCAAAAAGTGCTTCAAAGCAATTTAAAATGGCCCCTTGACTTATGTTGGCATAAGATGGTTTTACCCAAAGCCGAAGCATTTGCATGGACAGCAGTTCACAAGAGGATATTGACTCTCCATAGATTACAAAATGTTGGATTTTTTTTGCCCAAATCATTGTCGAATGCAAAATGGCTGAAAAGATAGTGGACTGCCTCCCATTAAAGTGTGAATTTGCCACTAAATATTGGGATTGGTTGCACAGGATGTTGGGGTGGAGCAGTGCAAGGCAAGATGATCTTATGGGGTATTTATGAGCTAACCATGATTGTTCTCCGGTGCTGCATGGCATGGCCTTTGACTGACCAGCCCTTCAATGCTGATATAGAGGAATATTCTGCAATGAGGAAAGTATTGTTGAACAAGTAATAAGTAAAGTGGAAACAGGAATCATAGAAGTCCTTAATGTGAGAATACGTGAGAAAAGAAAACACATCTTTACATTGTGGGATGATAGAACAATGAAACAGCGGAATGAATTAAAATACCCACATGATATCAGTTCCATCCCAACAAACACTAAAGAGAAAAGAAACAAGACAAAATGGATTGCCCCTCCGAGCGAGCATCTAAAGTTGAATGTATGGTACCTCAAAAGGAAACCCTGGGTTTTCCAGTGTCGGATGTATAATTTGGAACACGGGTGGTGAGTTTGTTTGGGCCATTTCCACGAAACTAAAGTTTGTAACCAACAACGAAGTAGAAATGGAAGCAATAGTTGCAGGCCTAGATCTCTGTTTAGCAGAAGGAATTAAAGTTGTTGAAACTGGGGGTGAATCACAAATTTGCATTAATGCTACCAAACTAAGAAAGGCAAAGAGTTGGACATTGCAAGGTTGGTTGGACGCAATCTAGCAAAAGCTAACAAAACTTGAGGACTTCTCCTTTACATCCACTTATAGAGAATCTAAGGGGGTTGCAGACTTCCTTGCAAAGTATGGAATTAATTATGAAGAAGAGATGGGATCATGTCTTCCCCCAAGGAATGGGATGGGCTTAATGGGATTCTGGAAACGGACTATGCTCGTTTGAAGTACGGAAAGTAATCACTTTGTTTGTTCTGGCAACATATCTCTAAGAACAATCGGAGGTCCTTAAATCCAAACAATACTAAAACAGGGATGAGTGGATTAACAATTTGAAGATCAATTTGATCCTATGCCAGATTGTTATGATATCTCCGATTCCAGAGCAGTGGCTCTACTCACAGAAACAGTGTGTGCCTACAATGCAGAGAACCTAGAGATGCAAGCTAGGAGGTTTCAAAAGCTGGGAGGCTTCGTTGGCTGGACAATTTGCACAATGATTGGTCATATGCAAAGTTTTGGGCAAGTTGTACCATAGTTCAGTGACATCTTCAAAGGTTCCATAAATTTCAGTAATGAAGGAAAGCCTTCAAACAGTTTTCAAAACAATAGCACACTGCACTATTCACATGGATAGATGGTAAAAGGCTTCAACAATTTGTATGTTCATCATAGTCTTCCAGAAGAAGCATTGTTTTATGCTTAGTGGTTCAATTGAATTGCTCTCATGGGAATGACATCTCAAACGCCTACTATAGGGTCAAAGGGCCGAGAGGCTGAATTCAATTGAATTGCTCTCATGGGAATGACATCTCAAACACCTACTATAGGGTCAAAGGGTGGCTTAAAGGCAAATAGCTAGTGCTTTTTCACTCGTATGAAAATCAAAAGATCCAAACAGACAGCATTAACCATTAGATATCGCTACAAACCATGGACCTTGATTTAATCTTTCCTTATAAGCTTTACGATAAGCTTTGTGAACTTGCTAGATGCTAAACAATTTGTTCTTCTGTCCCTACTATTAGATATGAATGTCAAAGGCTTGAAATGGATCAATCTTCTGTCAATTTGCATTGTATGGCTCAGGATGTGCCTAATGCTCCAGCCAAAGCAACTTTTGAGGCCACAACCTCACAAAGTTGAGAACAAGGCCCAACATATTCGATTGATAAGCATCTTTCCTCAATCTAAGTCAGCAAAAGCAGACAACTGAAGAGATGATACTGTAGACACCCAAAAATAGACACTTGCAAGTTCACATTAATTCACTAATTTTTCCTCTATTAATTAGTAGTTCTTTAATTATTAATTAATCATTCTTTTTCCTCTATAATCCAATCATTTAATCACTTCTCTAAAATTAAATAGAAATAATTAAGTTTATTTAATTAATTACCTTTAATTAATTGATCTTTATTAATTAATTAAAATTCAATTTCCACTTTCCTATAGTTTAAATAATTATTATTTAATTATTTAAATTAATTAATTATTCCTCCAAATTAATTTAATTTCATACCAATTTCTAATTGATTTCATTTCCAATTAATTTTGTTAAATTACACTCTAATTTCATTCTAATTCTAATTTCTTAAATCTCCAAAATTCTGGAAAATCAAAATTATGAGCAATTATGAATTCTAAAAATTGAAAAATGCTCATATATTGAAAATCAAATATCTGTTGAAATCAGAAAAAAAGCAGAATCTTTCCTTTCTTCTGATTTTCAGTTTTTGGAAACTTTATCTTCTCAAAATCAGAGATATCTTCTTGTTCTTATATTTCTTTTTTCAACTCCTCGCTTTTCAAGTTAAAATGGAAACCTACCAATTTCTTCTCCAGTCTCATCTCTTCTCATCCACCTATCTCGATTTTCTTTGATTAATCTTGATCGTCCGTTTTAACCAGGAATTCTATATAAGCAGCCCTCATCTCTCGCATTTGGGTCAATCAATTAAGCATCAAATCTCTGCTAGTTTATTATCACAATCATTAGCATCAAGTTTTTTGATCATATTTCTCAGAGCTCAGAGTCAAGGTGCTGCCGGATTCACAGCTGAGTGCCACACCTCAACCAAGCAAAGAGAAGCAACAGAAAGCTAGAGTATTGTGATAGGTTTGCATGCCTTTAGTGTGTTTGCTTATTTCCGATTAGTATTACTTCTTATTTTGTTGTTCATAAGCTCTTGTTAGTAGCTTATTTGGGTTTCGTTATTAAATCAATCGGTGCTACTAACCCTCTTATTTGAGTGTGCAGATTTCCCCTATGACAGATACTAAATGAACAAATGGAATTGTGTTTTTTAACTTTTCCCTTTTCATAAATATCCTCCAGCAAATAGAGGTCATGGAGCCTCTGATGAATAGGTGAAACTAATGGCCTCTCACATTTATCACTAGGAGCCATGGCTAATTCAGTTTTGAGTCATTCAGACAAATGTAACCCTTTCTTTTAATCAATATATATGGAGCTACCCCATTTGTTAGCACTTACTCATCAAAAAAATAAATAAAATAACTAAAACATAATATAAATAATAATATACATGGTATAAACAAATAACATAAAACATGATACAAATAAATAAAATTAAAAACATAATATATAATAGCATATTAAAAATTAATAATTTGAGGTCCTTGTGATTGAAGGAACTGTCAATGGCGAAGCAAATACACGAGGATGTGAGAGACAGTGGAGCAGATGGAAAAGACAGATACGAACCATGCCCATTCTCTGTGCTCTATTCTCTGCCCACGAAACTGTATAGGAGACACGAGATACACAGACAGAGAAAATGCGGTATATACAGAGGAAAAAACACGGATACATAAGCAAAAAAATGCCAAAACAACCCTCAAAAACATTTTTAAAAAATATTTTAAATAAAGAACTTCAACAAAAGACCATACAGAAAGCCTTATCGATAGGGCAATCTGGTTCAAAATCTAGTCGGTTGAATCCTAGATGCAATATCGGCATCATCACGTGTCGGATGTAAAAAAACCTAAGGACGGAACCCAAATTGTCATAAAAATTGCAATTTTGGTAAACCCATATTGTCCTAAGAAGGTGCGATTTTGGTTTGCCATCTCCATTTAAACGGACTAAAACTGAACAAGACAAAATATATAGTCCAATGGACTGTGCGAACGTTGCAATCAAAAAAGGACTACATGTATAACACTGAACTCTTCCACGGGCAGGGTTTATAAAAATACTACTCAGAATCCTTCAGCACTTTTCCCCGGAATAAAAGGCTCTATTGTAAAGCTACTTGATCACTAAGATTGACTTATAGCACTTATTTATTTTAGGACTGGATACAGGGTCAGATTGAACATCCTTTGTTTATAGCCAGAAGTTAGGAGGGTTTGACTGGGAGCAAACTCCATGGTGGAGATCCTCGGCCAGTGAAGTATCAGAATTATTGACCACCTAGGTACGACAAGCATAAAGACTGATATCAAAAATGCAGATTTGAACACGTAAATTCCCCTTTCATTTTCCCCAATAAATTTTGAGAAGAACGGAGCAAAATAAAAATGTTAAATGAAATCTCCACGATTCAAAAATGATGAAAATGGAAAAAACGAATGAATGAGAATATCAAAAATCAGAGAGCTTCATTCAAAGTTGAGACTTACAGTGAGTTTGTCAATGTCTTGGGCGCCACGCGGCGGAAGTAAGTGAGCATAGTGGCGAGGGATTAATGAAGCGTGGCAGAGAAATGGTTTGAGACCAACGAATGCAAGTAAGCGGGTGATGAGGATGGAGATGCTCGCCGCATTTTCAATGAAGGCCGCCACCGCCTGAAGAACAAGAGCCATCCACTGCCCACACGTTCCCCACGCCCTCCTCTGCTCTCGTTTTTCATTCTCCTCTATTTCTCTATCTATCTCTGCTGTTGCCATTTCACAAACAATTGCAATTCAGACAATTGTCAAAGTGTGATAGTCGACGCACGAGCAAATGCTTACTAGATAGTCGGCCAACGAAATTCTCCTCGTTCAGAAAGGTCTGTCGTCAAACTTGACCACATTTTCAAGTGTATTAATATAAAGCATTTAAACCACATTTTCAAGTGTAGTAATATAAAGCATTTAAACCACGTTTTCCTCTAATCCGGTGGCACAATTTTATCCCTCTATTTCACGATGAAAGAACGAGAATAATTTTTACGCCCCTACTATTAGGATCTAGTAGTGGCCATAGTTAACTTCGGATGTTCAATTAAGGTATCAAATGATGTTAAAAAATTTTGATTTTTTTTTGTTGTGTTTGTAAAAGATTTAATTTCTTAAAGTTAAGGTTTCACCTTCTCTCCAATAATGATCCATTCTATAGAAGGTGTTATGTGCATATAGATCAAAAAGTGACCAAAAAAAATGTCGATTGGTAATAGACACTAATAACCCTAATAGTGGTTCACTAAAATATCCATTAATAAATTGAAAAAACTCAAATTTCAGATTTAAAAAGTACCTATTTGCAAGTGTTTAAGTGTATGAGCTCATTCACATGTTTCATATTTGTGTTAGGATTGGGGGGCCACTAAATCACTCATGGCCCCTTATCAACTCATCGTGGACCATGTTAGGGCTCTTTTCGGACGTATGTCTAACATTCTTGAACCCTAAAAGAGAATGTTTTCCCCCTTCTATGCAATGTTTTCCCTCTTCTCCTGTCATTTGTCATTACCTTCACTCTGAAATTGGAAGCGTAAACAATCTGCAACTGTTTGGGCTTTGCTCTGCAACCTCCAAATAATGTTGTGCCCATCAAGCACGTTTCTTTTATTGTATGTACAGTGATGGAATTAAACAATAATTGTCTCAATGTCTTCCATTTCCTTAAATGTTTATTATTTTGCAAATGTCATCGAGGGTTTCGATTTCCTGTTAAATGATTATTCGTATGCATAAAGAATTACAATAAAATGATGGATTTTGGTTCCACACTCATGCTTTTTTTTTTTGTCATCATTTGTTCAAATGTGTTCCATTTTCTTTAAATGTTTATTATTTTACAAATGTCGTTGAGGGTTTCAGTTTGTTGTTAAATGAGTATCTGCAATCATAAAGGGTTACAATAAAATGATGGATTTTGCTTTGTCATTCATGTATTTTGGTATCTTTTATCATCATTTGTTCAAATGCATTCCATTTCTTTAAAGTGTTTATATTTTGCAAATGTTGTTGAGGGTTTCAATTTACTGTTAAATGATTGTATGTATGCATAAAGGGCTACAATAAAATGATGGATTTTGCTTCAGCCTTCATGCATTTCGGTATCTTTTGTCATCATTTGTTCAAATGTGTTCCATTTTCTTAAAATCTTTATTATCATGCAAATGTCTTCGGGGATTTCAGTTTGCTATTAAATGATTATAGGTATGCAAAAAGGGTTACAATAAAATAATGAATTCTACTTCCACGTTCATGCATTTTTGTTTCTTATGTCAACATTTTTTCAAATGCTTTTCATTTGATTAAGAATTTTACTAATAATATGTATACATAACTATGTATAAATATACATAAATATATATACATAAAGGATTTCATTTGTTGTTAAGTGATTATCCGTATGTACAAAGGGTTACAATAAAATGATGATTTATGCTTCTGGACCTAAAAACATAATGTGTGTGTGTGTGTGTGTGTACAAGATTTTATATTGAAGGTCATATTAAATGGTTGTAGCCATGTGTGCTTATGTTTTATCTCATGCATCTTAGTTTCTTTTGTCATCATTTTTTCATTTTGTTGTTATAGGATTATCTATATGGATAAAAGGTTGCAATAAAATGATGAATTATGTTTCTGAATTTATGCATTTTTGTTTCTTTTGTCATCATTTTTTCAAATGCTTTCTATTTCATTACAAAGTTTACTAATAATATGTATACATAATTATGTATACATGTACATAAATATGTATACAAAAAGGGTTTCATTTTGTTGTTAAGTGATTATTTGTGTGCATAAAGGGTTACAATAAAATGATGAATTATGTTTTTGGGTATCAAAAACATAATACGCACGCACGCACACGCGCACGCACACACACACACACACACACACACACACACACACACACACACACACACACACACACACACACACACATAATTATGTGTGTGTATACATGATTTTGTATTGAGGGTCACATTAAAATGTTCTAGCCATGTGTGCTTCCGTTTTAACTCATGCATCTTGGTTTCTTATGTCATCTGTAATCTGAACTATTTTCATTTGAGAAATAGATTAATATTTTGCAAATTTATTGTTTTATATCAAGTTTATATAATCTTACGGTCTAAAACATTTATACTGTTTATAGTGCCTGTAAGTATTTGCATCAATTATTTCATTCGACAAAGTAGCTTACTATTGTCTATGAAGTTATTTTGTATTTATATGTTTACTTTTTTGTATATATTTATTCGTAGGTTCCAAATACATAAACTGCAGCTTCATTCATTTTATTACCATTTAAATCATAGTTACATCATCAATAAACATTTTTTAATCATATCATAGTTACCTCCTCCATCACCTATTTTCATTTTATCCCATGCATCTTGGTTTCTTATGTCGTCATTTTTTTAAATTCTTTCCATTTCATTAATTTTTTTACTAATAATACATATACCTATGCATAAATATGTACACATATATACATAATTATGTATACATATACATAATTATGTATATGTATACATATACACAATTCTTGAACACTAAAATGGAATTTTTTTTCCCTCTTCTCATGCCATTTACCATCGCCTACGCTCTACAAGTGGAAGTGTAAATAATCTGCAACTGATTGGGCTTTGCTTTGCAACCTCCAAGAAACATTGTGTCCATCAAGAATGCTTCCTTTCTTGTATGTAAAATGATGGAATTAAATAATGATTGTCTCAATGCCTTCCATTTATTTTAAATGTTTTTTTTTTGGGCATATGTACATATAAATGCATATGTATTCATTATTATGTATATGTATGCAAAATTATTCATATTTATGCATAAATATGTGTATGTATGTATGCATATACATGTATATTTTCAGATAATCAAATACATGGCAATCATAGTTGCAGATTGTTTATAATCCCAGTTGCAAAGCGTAGGCAATGACAGTTTTATTTTGTTGTTTAATTATTACCACCATACTATTAATGATTACTTTAAAATGTTGTAGCCATGTTTGAACAATTATATTTGTATGCTTTTATGTTTACATCATTATATTTGCATACATATTTATTGTTATCAAAATTGTTACTTTGCTTTAGGTATTCGTAATGGACCAGACATTTGGAATTCAATGTTGTCCTTTTGAGGAGTCATTGGAAGACCAATGCTCTAGATTATTTAATGTGCAAGATGATGATCTAAAAAAAGCTATTATGTATCTTGTGCAACACAATGTTGGATCCTCGCATCTACATGATGGGGTCATCTATGAGATATTCTTTTATGTTCTATTCAAGTTGCAGGTAGACTTGAATGGGTATTGGAGGTGGGTAAGCATGTGGTAGTATCTTGTAACTAGAAAAAAGTTTCCTAGAGGATTCAAAATATCAATCACACATTATCTTTGGCAGACTTGGCAAAAAAAAAATTTCTCACCAAAGAGGGTTGTCAAGACCTTATGGTGGATGTGTGGGAGCTCTTCACCAACTCATGTAAGGTCTCATCAATAACACATAGTTGGTGAAGAGCTCCCACACATCCACCATAAGGTCTTGACAACCCTCTTTGGTGAGATAAAAAAAATTTGCCTAAGTCTGCCAAAGATAATGTGTGGATTGTTGTTACAAATATTTTGCAGGTATGGGAGATGTATGAGAGATGAACCACATGCTTCGATCTTTGATGATTCAATGTAATCAAGTGTTTGTCAACACACTAAATTTTGGGATAAATATGGATATCTTAGAATTTTATCCTATTTTCCAATTTTGTTTATATGTATTCATTTGTTTAATACAATTGGATATACGATCTTCTGATATGTTGATTAGGTTTATGAATGACACCTCTTTTGTAGGCTTCAAGGATACATATTCCAGAAGACTACAAGACAACCTCTCATCACAAGTAAAGTCTTTATGTGCTTTACTTTGGCAATGACCTTGTAGACACTCCTTTTCTTTTATTACTTTACTGAATTGCAAGTTGAATTCAATTATTTGAGAAAAGCACATTAATAAATTAGGTTTCATTTCACCTCAACTAGTATGTTTATGAGGTGCATGATGCATATAATTTTCTAAAATTATGCATTCATATTTCTAAATTTATGCATACATATTTCTATAATTATACATACATATTAGGCTTCATTTCAGTTCAGTTATGTATAGATATTTTTGTCATTATGCATGCATGTTTCTGTCATATTGAGTTATCATCATACATTGATTGAGTTATAATTCTAATGAAATATGTTTTATAAATCATGAAACATTATTTATCATAGTAACATGGGGACGTGTCCCCCCTAAATCCCAAATGCACCTAAGATGGAGATGCACCAGGCACGGGGGGACGACGTCCTAGAGTCCCTGATAAAGCCACCATCCCGTTGTCATCCCAATGGGGGATGCGGGGACGTCTCAGGTGGGGACAAGGGGACGCCTGGACGTCCCTCAACCTTGAGGGGACGCCCAAATGTCCCCCGTCATGGCAAGCCAAAAAATACAAGTTTTTAATTTTTTTTTGTTCATGGGTGGGAGGATTTATACAAATATAACATTAAAGTATAAGAAATTTATTTAATTTCTTATACTTTAAGTTATATTTGTATAAATACTTTTCTGGATGTTTGAGATAGGTACTAGCTTCATAGGAGTTAAGATGCAAATTCTAGATTTTGGGGGTTTTCAAAAAATTGCAGACTTAGCCAAATTTCAAGATTCAACAAGCCTTCAGCAGGGTTACCTCTCACAATCCATCATGGCTTTCTAAGGTCAAACTAAAACTGGCAAAATGATTCTCAAAGGGTTTTAACTCATTTTTATAACAAATCACTTGGTTTCGACCCCATCTCGATGACAAACTTAGCTTAGCTCTCGCCCAAATCCCAGACAGACATGACTTCCCAATGGGCCAAAATCACTCAAACCTCATTTGTCAGACCTAGGGACTTGAAAACAGCCACCAACAAAGATATGAATGTTAGATATTGGTCCTTTTGTGTTGGATGTACATGTTAGATATAACTTATATGAATATCTAAAATTTATATCCAACACAAAAGGACCAATACTTCAACATAATACTTTTACATATTTATGTCTTATATTGTTATACATCTTTTCATAACTAACATTTTAACTACCACATGTATAGTATATACTATATACACCCCCCTCTTCCCCCATCGTCATCCCCCCCGCCATCCCCAAATTGAGGCTCCTTTGTCCCCTCATCCCAGAAACTTGTCCCCCCATTCCCCTGTCCCCCGTCCCCCAGGGCGGTGTAACTATGTTATTAATAGACCTTTTGGTGTTGAATTCTATTGTTGCAAGGCTATTCGCATTAGGTTAGCTTTGTCCATTACAATTCAACACCAAAAATGTCTTTTAGTTTCTCTATTGTGGTTGAGGAGTGCACTTGATTTTAGTTTCTTTATTACTTTAGTAAATTGCACGTTCAATTTAGATTTTTGGATTGAGTTATCATATTTATAAAAAAAAAATTATAAATTGTGAGACCTTTTGTGGAGACCTTTTGGTGTTGAATTATGTTGTGCCAAGGATACTCGCATCAAGTTATCTTCATTTTTTGTGGATGAAAAATTTATATAGGTTTCATTTAATTTTAATTATCACTTTGTTGATGTGTGTGTGTGTGTGTGTGTGTGTGTGCAACTATATATGACTATAATGCATAATTGATTTAGGAGTGCAGATGAAAAAAAAGTATGGAAAAATTAGAAATAATTGACAAATAGACAAGGATACACAATAGATAACAATGCCCAATGAGAACATTAGAAAAAAATTACAATTACACAACAATAAACAACCACTGCAACAAGACATTTTACAACAAAATCAAACAACACAAAATTTAATAGTATAAGACTTAAAACTGTATCATCAGAAAATGGAAGCAATTCTATTTAGGACTAGTTTAGTCCTCCGAGTAAGTGGTCTGGGGTCATGTTAAGCACCTTTAATGGGTCTTTGACTGGATCTAGCTTTTTCCCCTTGTTATGCTTCTCTCTCCACCTATTTCTAGCCTGTTTCTAGCACCTGGTCTTGAGAAACTGAGATCTATGACCTCAAGGTCAAGGTCAACCTCGACTCTGACCTAGGTCAAAGTCAACCTTGACCCTGACCCTGGGTCCAAATTTCAAATTCCAGAGGTTTCGAGATGTCAAGCTTCGGAAAGTTTTATTTCCCGCTTCTGGGTCAGCTGTTTTGGATTTCGGAATGGTAAACTCTTAAATTGTTAATCTAGGTCCATTTCTAGGGGTTAAGGCTTAGTTGGAATTTAATTCCCCTATGTTGGCCCCTCTAAAATTTTGTTCCCTAGATCACTATAAAAGGAAGCCTTCCTCTTTCATTTTCACATCCACTTTTCATGATCAAGACGTTTAGCTCTCAAGTGCAATCAAGAGATCAATCAAGCAAGAAGGAGAAGGAAAACATTCAAGCATTCATCAAGGAGATCCATTGATAGCCATTGAAGGATTCAATCTCTTTGGAGCCCTCTTGTTGAAGATTTCTCCATCCACATTCATCCAAGCTTCCTCCTATTCCAAGATCTATTCAAGATTGGTGTTGAAGATCTAATGCAATTGATTTGAGACATCCTACATATAATTCTACATTCATTTAGAGCATCCATACTTGTGGATTCAAGGATTCAAATCCTCCACAAGGTTTCAACATAAGCAAGGTGAATAATTCCATTTACTTTGTTTATATATTGCAATTTCAATTGCATTTCAAGGTTGATTCCAAACCAGGGTTTAACCAAGGCAAACCCCTCATTCAAACAACAAAACACTTTTTCTTGCAGGTGCAGGTGCGGGACGATGAATATCAATGTAGATTTGGATACCCTTTTCAGTGAACTTCCAAGATTCACGAACAAAATTTCCATCGGAGCAGTTCAGGTCAAGGATGAATTTTAGAGGGGGGTAAGATTGTACCCCAGGGTAAGATCTTACCCCGATCCTGAGGTCAAGGATGACCTTTCTCTGAAAGACATGTTTCTAGGTTTTCTCTGTTTCTTCATTTCCATGCCAAATCTGGTTGTAGAATCTCCCGAAATTGAACACATACATCAGAAAATAGTCTTTTCCAAATTTACCCTATTTTGAGGTCAGTATTTGTCTTCAATTTAATTAAGTTTTCAAATACACACTTTCTATAATGGACTATAAGGTTTTCTCCTTTCTTCATATTCTCCATAGATTGATTCATTTGTGCATTGATCACTTCCTTGTGATTAATCAATTTGGATCTCTCCTTTGGGAATTTGGATTAAGAAGTAGATCCTATATTCCCCCACACATTCAATACAAATACACTTATATCTTAGCCTTATCTTACATCTTAGTGAACATTAAATGCACATTTTCACTATTACATTATTATAACATTACATTTTGGTGATCCTGACAAGCTTACCCCCTATCTTTTGTGGAATTAGATGCCCTATCGTATTTGTGGTTCAACTCTTTCTTTTATGGTGTTAGATCTTGCATGTATTAGATTTCTTTTATGTGTTTGCATCTCATATAAAATCAAAATATTTTGTGTTTTCTTAGTTCAGTTCATTTACATTACATTGGTATATGAGCTTTACTACCTCTAGTCCTACCTATAATATTCGAGTTACACAAAGTTGACTTATGGGTGTCTTTGATCCTGAGTCTTCCTCTCCTTTCCTTATGATCCCAAATGACAATTTGATTATTCCTGATTCCAATCCTACTATGGAGCAAAACTCTTCTCACTCATCTCAAGATGAGGATGATGCTTTAAGAGTTCCTCCTGAACAAGTCCAAAAACTTTCAACCAAACTTGATAAAATGGGTAATTGGCTTATTCAAGAAAACCATAATCAAGATTCTATTCAAGCTATAGAGGCTCTTAAGAAAGTCCTTTGTGATGATCAAGGTGTTAATCTCTTGTGTGGTATTACACACCTCGTGCATTCAAATGTTAAACCTTTAGCTCAAGAAGCTCAAGATTTAGGATTCACTCCTCTTGTTACTAGTGTGGAACCTTCTTCCATTCCTTTACCTAGTATTCCTACCTATATTCCTTCTTTTGTGACTACAACGGTTCCCTCTCTTCATATGAGTGTTCCTCATGTGTCCCTTCCTACATCACAACCTTCTTATCATAATGTTCCTTTTACTTATTCCAATCCTCTTCCAATTGTGGTTCCAAGTGTTCCTCCAATTGTCTCTTCCATTCCTGTCACTTCATACACTTTACCTAGTGTTTCTAATGTTGTTATGCCTCCTATTTCCTCTAATGATTCAACAATCATTAGTTTGGCTCAGACTGTGTCATCTTTACAACAACTTGCATCCTTGACTCAAAACAAGTTTAGCATTCCTACATGTGACATGGGAAGTCCTTTATCCCTAGACATCATTCGTGCTCTTGTTCCTCAGCAAGCCAATATGCCCCGTCTTGAGAATTACAATGGTAAGGGAGACCCTGTTAATCATATTAAAACATTTCAAATCCTTTGTAGTGATTATGCTCATGACCATAGGATTTTAACTAGGTTGTTTGCTAGAATGTTTCGTGACAAGGCCTTACAATGGTATTGTTCCTTGCCTCCTTATTCTATTGACTCTTTTCCAAAAATGTATAATGCTTTTATTCAACAATTTCAAAATAACATTGGTCCGCAAGTGTCCTTGACTGATTTAATGCATTGTAAACAAAACACTAAGGAAAAATTGACTGAATTTATTGGTATATTTAAGCTCATTTGTATGCTTAGATTTCCTATCATGTTCCTAATATGGATATTCAACGTATGTTTATTTCAAATTTGCAAAAGGATATTAGAGATAAGATTTTTCTTACTAAATTTACCTCTTTTCAACAACTTTGTGCAGCG